>JAZEWT010000008.1:3598576-3614877 GCA_036362905.1 Mordacia mordax | reverse complement strand
ATCCTACCTTGTGCCTGCAAATGTATATACAATATTGTATTTCAGACTCATCCCATATGTTGATACTACATTCTGATAGAGCCAACTATGGATGCAAACATGATGCTGACAATGGCATTTGCAACACATACACACAAAAGATTTCAATGGTGCCATTAGTGAACACGTATAAGGCAAAGGAACACACCAGCACAATAGAGAATTAGTAGTGATGGTGTTTTTCCCGTGTGTGGAGATATTTATCACATCGTACTTAGCAACATTTTTTTTGCTGAGTAGACCTAGGGGAGACCCAGAAGGTGCTAGCCACTACAGCATTGCTCATATCATACAAATATGTATTCACCATGTAACTTCAGGATGATAGAACTTAATTCCTGGAAGCCAACCCCGTTAAGCACAGGTTGCAAAACAAGCTGGCGTTGTCCCTAGCACCATACCTTGCTCTCTATTCCCCATTACTGATCTTCACAGGTACATTACCAGGTAGAGTACACATTTATACAGGATCAGCACAGGCTATAGCACCAGCTGCCACTGATGTTACTGAAGGCTAGGTATCGAAGCCAGGTGAGCGTGTTTGTACCTTTTCGTTTTTCAGTCGACATTCGTATGTCTGGCGGTGAGATTTCGTGTCATCTGCGTATTAACATCTTTGTAAACCCAATGCGGGAACCACTGTCCCACCACTCCTTCATTTTACACACTGGCATGCAGACAGACATAATAAACGTGTGTGGTAACATGGGCAGCCGGCGCCATCGCAGCATCAATACACAGCCTCGCCCCCAGCACGCACTCGCTATCACCTCGCAGGACACGCATAACCACGCCATGCTCAATCCACTGCTCGTTGCGTGAGTGCTCCAGTTAACCCTTGCACCTGGGCCTCCTGAAGTGGTTTTTTTTAATTATCCAAGAGAAGCGCTTCTGGTAGCCGAGTGCTTCTCTCTCCAAGATTCTCCGCTGAAATCGAGGGGATTTGACACAGGGAGGCCCCGGTTAAGAGGGGAGCTAAATCATTGAAGCTCGGGGGCCTGGAATCAGCCACGCCATTGCCACTGGGTCGGGGAGGGGTGCAGCCCCATACGGAGGTAGAGAATGTGAATCAGATGATGGACAATAGAACGAATGAGATTATCTGGGCAGGGATTAATGGGGCACCACGAGGTAGACACGGCTAATCAGGTCCGAGAAGCAGGGCACACAGGGACGTGAATAGGCCAAGCTTTGAAAAGAAGCGGTTTATGACGTTGTAGGTTGAGGGGAATTCAATTGTGCTCAGGCCCGTTGGAGAAGAGGCAGAATTACGATAAGAGTCAAGCTCGGAGACTGCCTTGCAGTGGAGGGAGAAGGGCAAACTGCGGTACAGCCCAGCAGCGGAGAGCAATGGTGGTTTTTGGCGTAGCTGGTCATAGTGAGGCGTTCGAGAGGAACTATGACACTGGTGGAGGAAGAAGAGACCACGGGGCAGTAATTAAAATCGTGTCCCGTTCCAGGTAAACCGCGTGGTGTCCTCTCTTGTGCACGCGTGATCGTCCTAAGGGTGTCTCTGCGATTAACGTGGCGCGGGGGCCAAGCGAGTGACCCCCGGTGTTCAACGCGACACTGCGTGAGTGTGCGTGGGGAACGGTCGGGTGGTGGAATTGCGCTCGGGAGGAAGCGCTGAGAGCGCACAAAGGGGGAGCGCTCCCGTAAACGTCGGGGGAGCCGTGCGTCGGCGCGGTGAGCGGGCGAGTCGTGAAACGGCGCTTGTGGATAAATTGCTCACGGGAAGAACGTCGGGCCGTGCTGACGTGGTCGGTGCGCCTTCGGAGGGGAGGAGAGGAGTCCGCCTCCACTTAGCCGGGGGTGCAGAGACACAGAGGCGTCGATGCGTCACACACGCGCACTCACATGCACGCATCCTTCTCTGTGTTTTGTTTTGCTTGGGTTATGTTAATTACTCTTTAATGAAAACCCTGCTTTGCAAAGATTACGTTTACCATTCGTGAGAGTGTTGCTATTGTATAAAGGCAATGATACCCCAGCATAACCTTTAACATAATTCAGGGGCAAGTGCTCTTAGCGAGCACATTTCCGGACCGTTCAACACACACAGCTGAATGTATGTACATTGTTCTCTTAATAGTCATACCCAGGTGACCTCTCCAAGGCACTGAACTCAGAATAATCATATCCACGGTAGGTATAATCGTTTGATTATAAATAAACGTATATGTATGCGCAAATTTTTTTTACTATTTTTAAATGTTTAATCATTTATGTTTTTTTTCTTAAATCCTCCAGTTCATGCCAATCATGTCCCAAAATCCTACACATCACGCCAGAATGTTATACTTGCACATACTACACACGTGCCTATCTTGTGTGCTAAGACATGTGTCGTTGCTGTGTTTATGTAACATTTTCTCACATTGCTTTGGGGAGTTTTACCAGCTGAATACAAATATTGTCTATGGCTTCTCGAGAACTGCGACATCGAGCTTTGGTAATGGAACAGACTTTGCGGATCCAGACACCTTAGGGCTATGGTGCGGCTTTTTGTCTAAACAAGAGATGCGTCGGACGCAAGAGGCAACCGGCTATATACCCATCATCATTATAAAACATTGATATTGTTTATTATTGATTATGTTTTTCACAAAATTGTCTTCAGGATGGGTAGTTAATTAGAGTGAGTTTTTCTCTCTCTCTGTGCAAGAAACCATGTTTTAGAGACGCCTGCAGCAACACGTTGTGATTGTTTTTCAAGAGACAGTTTCGTTTACACGAGCCTCGTATCAAATGTCTCCACGCGGTACGGTTAGCGACCTCTTGACAATTTTTTTCTTTTAATACCACTTTGCATCAGGCTTTGAATGGGGTAACTGCAAGAACTACTTGCATTCAGCGTGATGTTAACACGCGACAAAAAGGCACTGACTGGGTTGCTGAAGGGGCAAATTACCTTGTCAGGGTGCTGAGCTGAGACCATCTTGATATTTGCTTTCAGGCCGAGGGGTGGTAAAGATGAAAAATGAATGTTTTCGTCAGACAAGGAAGCATTTGCACATGCAGCTCGTTAAACGTTTGTGGCCAGTTTAGCTGCAGCAACACAGAAAGAAGACACAGAACTTAAACTATTAACTTAATTGATTATGTCGCGTTCGCACTGCTGCACGAGCACCACACAATACAGAATGCAACACATTCGTCAATAGCACCCCCGTAAAATAAAATGCTGTTGATATAATCGGTAATGTTTCAAGCGGTGGCGCTTCTTCAGAAAACAAGTGATCTGTGTTATAAGTGTTCCTTGTTTCAGGGCGGTATTGTTGATGAGTGAGTTGCTTTTGTTCATATCTCATCTCATTGTCAAAAACTGCTTAGTCCTGTACAGGGTCGCGGTGATCCGGAGCCTATCCCGGCAGAGACAGTGCGCAAGGCAGGGACATAACCACGATAGGACGCCAGTCCATCGCCGGGCACTGCGGGCAATTTAGTCTGCAAGCCAATTAACCTTTGCAGCAGCATGCTTTTTGGACTGTGGGAGGAAACTAGAATGCCCAGCGAAAACCCACGCGGACACGGGGAGAACATGCAAACTCCACACAGAAAGGCACCCGAGCCGAGATTCGAGCCCGGGACCTTCTTACTGTGAGGCGACAGCGCTACCCACTGGGCCACCGCGCCGCCCGGTTGCTTTATCTAAACCTCAATTAGTCCCCAGCAGTAGAAGCTGTAGCAGCTGCAGCAACCGGAGGGAAGAAACATTGTCGTGAAAATGAGGATGCTTTCCATTATTCTCTGAAAAATGGCACATCCCATAATAATGCTATTCTAGGCGACTAAATTAATCATTGAGAAAAGGTTGCATATTTATTTTAATGTCATGATAAACTAACAAAATGGTGTTGATGTAAAAGCACGATAACACAAATTGAACAGGAACTTTTAGCGCCTAAGCTGCAAGCTTCCGTGACATAGCCAACACCTGTACCACTTTGAGACACTTGTTGATTGACGTAGTAGTAAATAAATACATGAATTGTGAAGTGGGCAATACATTGCTCTTGAAATAAGAAAAGGAATCTTTGAAATAAATTTTCAGCATTTATAAACACACTGCACCTAAAATCACACCACGTGCGTGCTGCGTATCTGTTATCGGGACAAAACATACAATTTGTGCCAATTTAATTTGCATAAGCGGTTTTTGTGGAACCCACACTCATGCCACAGTTTAAGCGAGTTTTTGGAACACATTATTTTTTCTGCACGTTTTGATTTTTTTTATTGCAGTCGTGCAAATACTGAAGCCCCAAATGATCGGAATGCCATATAAACAGCAGTGATGACCTCGTGCTCCAAAAAATATGCAACGGGGCTAATTTCTGTGAGCAGCGGCACTCCAAGGGATGCTTGCGTAGACACATCAACTGATCCTCGACACGAACGCGCCTGAGTCTTCCTCGTCCATGGCCGAGAGGCATAAGCTGAGAAGGAGGCCACACAATCCCCCACCACCCTCTGAGAACAAGGTGCAGCTGTGGGCCAGTGACTAATGACTGCCCTGCAGCTAAGATAAAAAAAATGATTTCTTGTGCCGAAAAGACTGGGTGTATTCTGTCCTGTTCTGTGATTATAAACAGATCTCTGCTGGGACGTGACATCGAGACTTGCTTTAGTGTGTGCGTGCTTACACCTGCGTGTGTGTGTGTGTGCGCGATGATTGTTTTGATATTCATTCGCCTGGCTTTGCTGGAATTTACTGATGTTTTTTTTTGCAATTTCCCAAGTACGTGCAGCCAAAAGGGGAAGTGAAAGGTGCTTATATTTTTATCCATCAAAGAATAAATCACACGTTTTATACCCAGCACGTATATGATTGTTCAAATGTGCAGTACTGCATATGCTTTTATATGCCTATGATTTCGTATGCATGTGAAAGCATATGCATTTTAAATAATTTTATTTCAAGTTCTGAAATGTATTTAAAGTGCTCACAAAATGCACCCAGCCACGTGGACTTGTGCATATGACTATTAGTACACATTTAGAAATGTAGGCATACATGATGAGAATTACATAGGTACTGTATGTGTTCAGCAGCTTATGTCACGAAAATGATTGGAAACATTATTCATTCATTAATGAGTTTAGGTCAGGTTGAATAAGTAAAATGCGCGTTGCATTCCCTTCTCTACCCGACACAACCCATTATTACTTTGTCACGTTCATCATCTGATAACTGTATTCGTCGGCTGTGTCACGAGGACAAGGGTCCACGTGTCACGAGGACAAGGGTCCACGTGACTGTGTCGACAAGGATGTCTGACACATTTTAATTACGCGATCTGACCCAAACATCTATTCATAATCATAGTCACCAAAGTGTACGCGCTAGAGTTAGAAAAAGTTCTGTGATCTTGGATGGTTTAAGACCAACCCCGCCCTCCTCCTCCCACATTATCTGAAATCGCCTACATTTTCACAACTCATTTTCAGCTGTCAAGTAAAACACAAACAGGGAACTTGAAACTTAACGTCACGTGACCTATCCTCCGTAAGGTTGCCCATATATTCCCTGTATTTATCCCGCGGGACACAAATTTCCGGATGATTGCACGTAATAGACATAATAGGAGCGCTGATAATGTGCCTTTTTGCTGACCCTGCAGTTGGCACAGATAAGGGGAGTTATGGCGCAATAGTACAATCGATCAAGAGGGGTTCTCCTGTTCACGAGAAGGGAACATTTTCTAAAATCCCATGAGAGCATGGTGGTGAAAAATAAAATGCTCGTAGTCTTTAATGCTCTCATCTTTATAACAATTGGGTCTTGGCTCATACATAGCTTGTTGTCACTGTCATAGGTCTCTTGTTCCTTCCACATAGAATTAATTATTCGTTTGATGGCGAACATTGTCATTATGTTACAATGCGGATGGTAGCCAATTGTGTGGAGTCAACAGCATCTTGTGTTCAGTTTGGACTAAACCGTTGATGCAGTTATGGGGGTGAATTTTGATCTAAAGCAATTGCTAACAATTTAGCCTCTTCTCATGCCAAATTGAGCAGATGTTTGCATGTACGACCCTTTCACAACGGCAGCTGGATGGAAGGAAGGAGGAGCCGAGGGACATTAAACAAATTCGATTATGGAATTGAAAGTTCAACTTCTTGGGTGCTCAAAAGTATGAATCATTTATACGAGTCTCTCCCTGCGTTGGTCATATCGATTTCTGTAGACACATTAAAATCAGAATTATTCGCAGACCCCGACATAGATTAGTGAAGTATTCAACTTGTAAGTAACAGTAATGATGTCCTTGGAAAGTTGTCCATACTTGAATATCCTTATCCTGGAAAACACGGTAATTGTAGCTGTGCCTACGGGACAGAAGCACACTGTAGCTCCTCGATCCAACATTTGTGTCTCCACTGCCAGTTTAAATTAATAGGTTTAACTTTTGCAGGTGTAATTTGAATGCACTCAGCGTTGACAGACGCAAAACACAAGAAATAATGCTGCGACTAAGACATATGCATACAATTACTTGGCAAAAAAAACGAATTAATTTCCCCTAAGCACAAAAAATTAGGATTGTACAACTCCATGTCAACTTGTTGTAGTTGATTATGCTGGCACAGACCATTGATTTAGAGAATTGGATTTCATACGCGCATGCGACATTATTATTTATTACATATGAATACAAAATTCATGCTCCGTGTTATGTCAAATTCACTCCAACCAGCGCTTAAACATACATCATCTGTGTGGGAGCTAACTCATGGCTATGCTGTATGCAGAGTCAATATTAATTTACAATCAGTGGGCCTCGCCTCCGCAGCCAATGTGCATTTTTGATAGGCAGTTTAATTGATTCGCTGTGTTGTTGAAAGGTCCTTTGTGATAATGCGAATGTAAAAATGCCAAAACACTAATGTAGGTGTACAGCAGAAATAATATATATATATATATACATATATGGATATAAAGACTAAAAAATACACGCACAACTTACACATGGCTGTTGACAGTTGATGTGTTGGCTTGTAATGCCAGAGAGTTAAAATTAAATGTAGAATAATAACACAAATCTATTTGTAATATCGTGCTACAAATGCCCACATCGTAAGAAGACAATACAGAGTGAAGTAGATACGATCAATTCAATGTACTAATTACAATTTATTGAGAATCTCCAGCTGAAAATGTTCTTTGTTCTTTGTGTAAACAGATGTCGAAGTCATTTTGAACATTGTTGAAATGTATGAATGATGAGAAAAAACAAAACCATAATAGAATAACAACGAAGGCTTAAAAAAAGATAGGTTTCAAAGAAGACACAAACAGATGTGCAATTCGTATTATTATTTGGAAAATGAGTAGCCATTGGTGTGTGTGCATAACGCCATCTGTATTTCCTAAATGGTTGCAGTATGGTCGTCTTGTTTTATCTCATCTCATTGTCAGAAACAACTTAGTCCTGTACAGGGTCGCAGTGAGCCGGAGCCTATTCCGGCAGACACAGGGCGCAAGGCAGGGATATACCCACGTTCGGACGCCAGTCCATCAGCGGGCACTGCGGGCAATTTAGTCTGCAAGTCAATTAACCTATGCACAGCATGTTTTTTGGACTGTGAGAGGAAACCGGAGTACCCAGCGATAACCCACGCGAACATTGGGAGAACATACAAACGCCACACAGAAAGGCACCCGAGCCGAGATTCGAACCCGGGACCTTCTTGCTGTGAGGCGACAGCGCTACCCACTGGGCCACCGTGCCGCCCGTCTTGATTTATGTCACATTCATATAAAATTTGAGCAAATGTGACTGACAGCAGCGATGCAGTGATAGACAACTGTGAATCGTTTTTTTCATTTCAAAACTCATGGTCACAGAATAGTCACCGATGCTCCTTCTGCAATTTCTGCCTCTGGAAACCATTTATGAAAGTGCTCACTCATGAGCCCATTAAGCCAAATGGAATCTAGAAATAATTCTCAGAGGCAGACTTTGCAGAAGTGAGATTACCATGGTGATGAGTCCTAATTAAGATAAAATCAGTCCAGGGTTTTCTATCACTGCACGTTAACTGCCTGTAATATCTATTGTAAAGTAGAAGGTACACTTTGGTAATTTTATGGAAAACATTTCCAAACAGCTAAAAGAATACATCAGTCTGCTCTTTGTAGACAGTCAGCAGGAAGCACGTTCGCCAGCTGCCTAATTAGGATTACCGTATTGATGAATAAAATCATTTGTATTGCGAGCTTTAATTATACCAGTTTCACAACTAATGGATTGCCATGTGCTCATTAATCTTTGGTAGAATAAATAGCACTTCTGGACTAAACTTACAATATTGTGCGACTGTCGATGTGCGTGTGACCTTCAATCCAGCGTTATGGATATTGTGATCGTTGTTAGATCACAAATGTTGTGAAACTCCCTTCCAGTGTGGGCCGTACCCTGGCTGGTCAGAATAAAGGGTACAGCAAGGGTAATTTCCATCCGTTTCCATCTGTATGGGGATCGAGTGTTCCTCCCTTGAGCACGTGTTTTTTTTTCTCCAGGGTGCTCAGCTCAGGGTATCTCCCGTGTGCGTAAACACTGATCATGAATTCGCTAAAACATCCTAAAAGAAAAACAACACCATGTGGTAGCTCTCGCCTGAAAAACAGTTTCAAAACTCAGTGTGGCAGAGTGGTGGAGTGATAACAGCTCCTCTTCAAGTGAAGAAGCCCCTGCCTGAGAAAGTTCGATTCCTGCCTCGGCATCTTTTTGTGTCGAGTTTGTGTGTTCTCCCCATATTCTGCTAGGTTTCTTCCCGATTTTACCACAAGAATAAAAAATATATCATTAATTAGTCGATACCGTTATAACAAATAGTTTCTGGTAGTTTGGCACCGGCTGTCAGTGTAGCTGCCCCCCATCACCTCTGTTTTCTGCAGCACTTTTGGACCTCTGGGTGAAAGGCACTTCTACACATGTAATACATTGTAATCATGATCAATAAATGTTATTAGATTTTATATAGCAGCTCACGGTGCATGCTGTGGAGATAACCGCTGCAGCAAACATGGTCGTTTTAAAACCGAATCTCAAACACGGGCTTCCATCATGCCCACTCTGTTCGCCACGGAATATAATGGGAGTAAGCATGATCAAATGCATGCCTTCGTCTATTGCAGAACGGTCTGTCTGGGAAGAGTGCACAATCAAATATGAAAGAGCTACTGGCGAAAGGGCAAACGCTCTTGTCACGTTCCAACCTCCTGCCAACTCATATTCCCCTGTTATTGCAGTTCATGCCTGCGAATGCAATAATGTCTACTTCCTTCATATATAAGTAATATTTCCAAGTGTTATATGTATGTAGATAGTTTAATAATAATGATGATGATAATAACTATAATTAATTAATCCGTTATCGAGCCAGGTAATGCTTTGGCAAATAATTCAAATAATAATTTGCTGTTAATTAGGCAAGATCTGGGTTGCGATTATAATAATAATTGTACTTCTAGAGTACTCTATAGACGCATTATTTGTCAAGGGCCCATAAGGTTATGTTTATTAAACGGTTTGGAACGTAAACAGCTGCTGTGCTGTGGAGAGACCGACCCCGAGTATAGGGATGAGGCATTGCCACCACTGGCTTAGGGCTGCTAATGTTGGTGAGTACCACGCAGTTACGCGTGCGGGTTTCAATATAAAACATTGACAGGGATCGACTTCCAGTGAGGGTGGCACGGTGGCCCAGTGGGTAGCGCTGTCGCCTCACAGCAAGAAGCTCCCGGGTTCGAATCTCTGCTCGGGTGCTGCTTTCTGTGTGGAGTTTGCATGTTTTCTCCCCGTGTCCCCGTGGGTTTTCGCCGGGCACTCCGGTTTCCTCCCACAGTCCAAAAAACATGCTGCTGCAGAGGTTAATTGGCTTGCAGACTAAATTTCCCGCAGTGCCCAGTGATGGACTGTCGTCACATCGTGGATATATCCCTGCCTTGCGCCCTGTGTCTGCCGGGATAGGCTCCGGCTCACCGCGACCCTGTACAGGATTAAGCTGTTTCTGATAATGAGATGAGACTCCCAGTGATCAGGCTGCACTTCCCCCGCAACCACTTTTTTTCCTTATCACATATCCCCCCAAGCAACGACGCCGTTCCCTCCAGCGCTTGGCTCATGTAACTGAAGAGAGCCGGAGACGAAGATGAATATGTATTTGTTTTTCAATTAACCGGAGTTAAATAAAGAACTCAACAGTGTTTGTAACGATGTAAGTTTTCACGGCTCGATGCATGATGATTGCTTCGAAAAGCTGCTCTCTCGGCACAGCCGCGTCGATCGCTCCCTCCCTCCATCGTATCGTTTCGCCTCGCACGTTAGAGGCGTCCTCAGGCGCCTGAGGATGCCCTAGAGAAGACCTTTTCGAAGCAATCATCAACAGTGTTTGGTTTAATTCTATCAACAGAGTGGAGGGCACACTTCAGCAGAATGGCTCCTGGCTCAGGGTCCTCTCAACACCCCCTAACCAACGTTTGCTCCCCCCTTGTAGAATCCCCCCATGTCAAACCTTCAACTTCTCCCAACCCTCGCCCTCGTTGCTATGGTTTTTCCATCTTTAATTCTCCCAGCACAGCGTTGAAAACGTTAAGATTCCTCGAATCAGGGTGCCGCCATTTTGCGGTGTCACCCTTCTGTCCTCGGTTTCTCAGGCACGTGCCCTTAGCCAGGTATTAACACAATTGTAAAAAAGAAAAACCCCACAAGACGCTTCACTCTTTCGTGCATTTAAATGTTTATTATACTTTGGTACTTCACGTTGGTCATTCCCAGAGCACTGAGGCCTGTGCGCGAGTATCTCACTGGCACAGCTCTTCCTTTGACATCCTCTCGATGATGTCTTGTTGTTGTTTGTGCCAACAAGGTATTTCTTAACAAACATTGGCAGGGTCCGCTGTGCTTGCTAATTTGCCTTCTGCTGGCAAATTTGATGGAATCCTGTCTGGATGATGTAAAAATCTACTTAATTGAACGTCCTTGATTATGAAACTGTGTTTATTGATGTAATAATTGTGCAAAAAATATCAATTGGAAAATATGTAGGTTGGTGTGTCAATGTATAAATAAGGAACATGTTATACTATTCTGAATTAGATTCTGGCCGTTTCCTTGCGCCTCATTCTGCTCATAGGCTAGAGTTTGGTTGTTTTATGATGGCACCACATCGCCTCCAACACTTTCCTAAAATCTTGAAGTTACTGGTGATCGGTGGTGTATTTTGGCTGAGCTGAACATGCAGATACATGATGCACGCAAGCTGTTGCTCATTATCCATTTATCAATTTGTGGAATAAATCCATCATTATGATTTGCTAGGTCTGTCTAATTATGTTATTGTATAATGCAGGATCTGTGATGCAGGCAGGACCACGGATCACTTAGAATGATAGATGTCTATTATTATAATTCTCGCATAAAGTAGCCACTGCGCTTGCAATTTTCAGATGCGGGATTCCTGCGACACAGCTAACGTTGACAAACGCAACAATGCATTGTGCCAAAGGACAAATAAACTTACTCATAGCAACAGTATCTGCGTAATCAAGCTTCTAACTGTAATCATTGAAGTTAGCAGTAGCACGCACAATTGCACGATCAAACAGACTCACAAAACCAACTTATAAAAACATGAAACCTCAACCATAATCTTGGCGTCAACATTAGCCAGTCTAGATTGCGCAGCACAATAAATTAATGATAAACACAAAGAATAGCAACAATGCAGTAGTGGCATGAGAAACATTTAAGTTTTTTTCGCACAACAAAAGGAATGAACATACACAACCGTTAGTCATGTTACTGCTGAGAGATACACAACTTCTGATTGGTTCACAGAAGCAATGCACTTACTGTAGCTTGTACAAAAGCAAAACAAATCATTGACTCTTGAATTGAATCGCAAGCATCTCTATGTAACAGAGCAAGCGTTTTAAAAAGGAATGGCTGTCGTTGCTGACGGTACCGAGCTGGAGTGCTCCCGAAGCACACGTTTTACCTGCATGACACCAAGACTTTCACATCTTCTTTCCGCTTTTTTTTTTTAAACGTCAGAGAACCAGCGGTAATATTCCCAAAAGGACATCCTGAAGAAATTGAGGTCAAAGTAGTCATGTCAGCAGAAAACATCGTCGGAAAGCGACGTCAGAAGAAGGCGTTATACGCTTGGAACGATGATGGTGAATAACAACAATTCAGCTTACCGCTATAACTCTTTAGTCCCCTATTGTCCATCACTCAGCCAGGCATTGGTGGATACAGGTGCATGGCAATCACCTCCTGGGTGAGAACCTTGCCACGCAGTAAACATCATGCTGGACAGTTCGTGTTCGTGGGGATAGATGTGGTTGATTGAACATGATGTTGTACAGCATTAGATTGTGCCACCATGTAGCCGTGCAGCGCTCTGGTAATCTGTGTGCGCGCGGTGGTCACCTACCCAACGACTATCCAGACTCAAGTCGAATTATATTTGTTCATGTGCTGTTAGGTGTTTGCAAACGAGCTCTATGGAGGCTGCTGTGGATTAACGCACCAATGCTATTAAGTTTCGCTGGGATGTCGGACATTACAGCCGATGTTATCGACAATAGATCGCAATCCTATCTCTACAACGTTTCTGCATTACAGCATCATGCACATGGATTTCATAGAGGTTCTACGGTGTTCATCCTGCATGCAAACACAATACTCAATAAGGAAGTGATTAAAAATCCAAAGCACGTTCCTCTCAAAAACTACATCTTAAACTGGATTTTCTTCTGAATAAAGCATGGCATTATTATGTTTGTGATAGTGAAATATAACCCATAACACGCACAAATACAAGCATATCCCATTAAGATGGAGGTGAGAGAAAGGGGATATAGATGTTTTAGTAACCACATAATTTTGAAGATTTATAGGCTCCTGGTCATTGGCCATAATTAACACTCTTTAACCTGTCAATAAAATAAGTGGCGAGGTAAAAAAAAACTAAAAGAGACCATCACACAATAGTAATTTCCACTCTTGTATAGCAAAGGGCTTGGCCTGATTGATTGCTTTGTTCTGCAATTAATAATGTGGTTCCTGCAGGTAACTTTATCACACACCCCCCCCCTCCACATGTCATTTGGCCAGCAATTAGCAGCACAGAGGTTTGGGGAGGATATTAACAGTGCCAGGAAACTGGGCCAGCATCGAGCACATTTACACGAGACATTAACCCACGTTTTCCACCACAGCTTTCACCCTTACTATACGAGGTGAAAATAAATTATATCAAGGTCGTGTGTCCGCAGTAAATAAAAGACATGCGTTTTATTAGAGCTGAAACTTTTAGAAGCAATAAGGAATACAGATTTGCATTTATTGGGTGCTTAAATTCTGCAGAATCTCAAAGCTTGTTACAACTCATCTATTGCTTGCTGATGCCCGGCTGTAGCCAATTTCGTTTTCAGACTACAGGATATCCTGATGACGGATGCTGTCCCTGCGTGGCACAAGGAGCACCATCTTGCAAATGCTCACGTGGAATGATGTTGCTCGTTGTATTTTCAAATTACGCCAATATTTAGTTTTTGCCAACTTTGGGACATGATCCTGGTTTACATGTGGCAACCTTTTTTTAAATGTTGTCAAGGCACTTTCAACATTTGTTGCAAGTGCAGTGTTAAGTTTATGCTCCCAGTATTTTAGCATAGAGCTTGTGACACATCTTCAAATTATGTTTTGTTAACATTAGCTTCTGATTTTTGTCTCCTCTGCTGAGGACAATCTTTGCAATGCATCATAGAAAGATTATTTTTTTCGATTTTATTCCATTTCAAATGTGAAGCCAAATGCTTTATTCCATTTATATTGACTATTTAAATATCTAAGCTCAGTCCAGTCGAACATTGTTTTGAAAGTCAGAAATGTTAAAAGCAGCTAATAGGCATGGCTGGGTGTATCCGACACGAGTTGTATTTTGAGACCTAGAGGGCTTGCCCCATAAGATAATGGGAAACCTCTACCACTTGCTCAAGATTATTGGTGTTTAAAGTCATCGGATTCCTGAACGTCTCACAAAGCAACGTAGGTAATTATACACCTCTAAAACCCCTTCGTTGAAGATTTCTCACCTGAAAAGTTGTCAAGTTAAACATTAAATTATTAACTGTCGTGATAATAATTACAGTATAGCCATGTTGTATATTATTGTCATAAGTTTATGCATGTATGCCACATCTGCTTTTCTCACAGTAACCATTATGCACATAAAAAAAACGCATTTTCCATTTTGTTTTGTATTGTGAGTTACATTCATGTTGGCGTTCCCAGTGTGTTATTTCAAAACAGTGTCACAAATTAAAACGGTGCAACATCCATCGTGATTATGACAGCAGCCTGTCTATTATTTTCTATTTCGAGCTGGACACAAGACGTAGCGTATGCTTGACACAGATGGAATAATTCATCACACGGACAACATGCTGACCAAAACGCTCAATCTTAAAGATATATATATATATATCTTTAAAACGGCAAATCACAACAGACAATGCATCATAGAGGATGCATTACTCTTCAATTCTATGAGCACCTCATAGTCAATGTCTGCATAAAGGATTTTTTAAAGAGACACACGCTTTACAAAATGGAATTTCCTCTTGTTATGTAAATCACTTTAAAGTTACAAATGTTACCATTACAGCACTTTAAAACTCGATCCTTTGAATTTTGAGTGTTTTTGTGTTTGTATATATCTATAAATAAAAATAGTGTTTATTAAGGAAACAGGTCGAGTAGACTCGATCATAAAAATGCACCGGCTTGGTAAATAACATGATATGAAAGCGCAATTTGGACTCTGAAGAACGAGCATTATTTTGATTATAACATGCCTTGGATGAATTGTAATCATTGAATAGCGATGAGTAATTAATTGAAGAGTAGTGAATGGGATAAAACAGAGGCGCATAGAGAAGACATCTCTCCGGTTCAACCAAGCAGCGTGCAATGATAGATGAGAGAAACGAGCTCGAGGACAGAGAGGGCATCCACATCTCATCCATACTCTGCAGTGTAGTCACCTTTAATTGCACGTGATAAAACTGTTAGCAAAAATCATTATTACAACCAGGATGCCTATGATGAGACACAAGAGTTGGCGAGAGTGCGGGTAAGTCTACAATCTGCCATTGTGTCTTGTGATGTTTTTTGTCCACAAGATGTTGCCATGGCACGGTGACACAGTGAGTAGCATCGCCACCTCACAGTAAGAAAACCCAGGTTTAATTCCCGGCTCAGGTGCCTTTCTGTGTGGAGTTTGCATGTTCGCAATATATCCGTGTGGGTTTTTGTCAGGTGCTCCGGCGCTAGCACACGGCGGCCCTGTACAGCATTAAGCATGATAATGAATTAAACATGTTGCTATGGACCTGCAGTTCAGAGGTTACCACTTTCATCTCTCGGTGCACTAGTTGAAAGCTGTGCAAGTTTCTTAAATAGCCATGCCTCAATTCACCCAGCAGTATCCATGGATACGAATCACTCGTTTTTATCGGCAGATTGGGTATGGTGAGGTAAACATACGGTACTCTCACTGCTTTCATTATGGCTGGCAAGTGTGGCAGAGCAGGCCAAATACCATCCAGCGCAGGGATTCTCGACCTTTTTCCCCTCATAGCCACTTGACCCACTTGGGTCTGGTCTCCACAGACGATCTCAATGGACCAAGACTCTCTCGTTGAGAATGGCGGATCTAGAGGAGCATTTGAGTTCCGTTTCTTTGAGACCCTAGCATCAGCAGTGATGCGATCACGAAAGTCCAGGCCTGCATGTTTACCTTCACCTAGCCGTAGCAATATCCGCAATGTTGTTTTGCACGTATGCTTCCATGTATCTGTAATTAAGATGCCTAATACACTTGGGTATTCTAATGTCCTCATGGACGTGTTGACTTTTTTGTTTGTTAACTGTGCTCACGCACCACTGCCAATACAGCGACATCACCAAATTATTTACTTTAGCACGGTGAAACAGTCAAAAAAACTCATGGCTTTCATGGCATCGAGAGCGGGCAATCCAAAATGCGGATGGATGAAGGGCAATACATTACTATTACAAAGTAACGTCCTCTAGCAGTATTCCCACTAGAGTTGGCGAGCGTTTGTAAAAAAAACGGTTTAATCTGGCTTGATGGAGGATACTAATTGTAATCTAGTGAAGTGAAGGGAGGTATCATCAGTTGCAGCCAGTGGGTAAATATATTGCATTGGTCAG
>JAZEWT010000008.1:3564114-3598552 GCA_036362905.1 Mordacia mordax | reverse complement strand
GGGGGTGTGTCAGCAGAGATGGGAAGTGGGTGAGGGAGATAACTGCATAAAGTTTGTAATATTTATGAGCTGCTAAATATTGTTGAGTCTTCTAATGAAAACTGTAACTACTCGGGCATGATCCCTTTAGTCCCTAATGAACCGCGACCACTGGGCCGTATTGAGCAGAGGCTTTTGATATATTGGCATGGTATCATGTTGTTTTCCTCTGTGATATGCAGCTGTTCTCCTCCAATCAAAAAAACAATAATGTATTGGCCAGACAGAGCAAACGAGACTGTTCTAAAAGTGTTTTCCCATGTACATTCAGCCAATTATTATTATAATTGAGGCTACGGCATGGTTCAAGCAAATGTATGCATAATTGAACATGGAGGTTTACACAACCAAAATTATACATAATAATGAAGTGCTTTTGGGTTGGATCAAAAAGTGCCTCATCATCGGCCATGATCAATCCACTGGTAGATGAAGACCTCAACACCCCATTACTACCGTGCATGGTTTTTCAATGCTACAATCCATCTCACTTGTACACATCAGCTGATCTTATTGCGCCGTTTCCAAAGTGGTCATTTAAAAAAATATTTCTGAGCATCATTATTATTCCCTACTTTATCGCAAGGCAGGGATACACCCAGGGTCGGACGCCAGTCCATCACCGGGCACTGCGGGCAATTTACTCTGCAAGCCAATTAACCTATGCAGCAGCATGTTTTTTGGTCTGTGGGAGGAAACCGGGGTGCCCGGCGAAAACCCACGCGGATACGGGGAGAGAGCATGCAAACTCCACACAGAAAGGCACCCGAGCCGAGATTCGAACCCGCCGGGACCTTCTTGCTGTGAGGCGATAGCGCTAACCACTGGGCCACCGTGCCGCCACACCTGTGGACACTCAATTGTGTTAATTCCAGAACACGGACATCTTGGGCCGATAACATTTTGTGGCGACTCCAGTGAGATTGACATTGATGTAAATCTATAAGTTGGAGCGGGATCTGCCGACCAAGGGAGGATGCCGGGCGGTGACAATTAGGGCCTCTGTATAACGAGGACGGAGAAAGCAGCAAAGGCCATTCGGGAGCATCGAACGAGTGCAGTAGAGGCGGCCGGAACACTGAATGAAAGGAAGTATTGTGGCTGCATAGAAATCTAACGCCGTGAGCTCGTGAGCAGCGGTCGAGCCCCGTGTGAACAACAGACGTGAATCATTAGAGTAGAAACGTTTTGTGATTTTCTATTGTATTGTTTTCACAGCTCAATCTATGAGATATGCTCTCAAGAGCTACTCTTTCAGGATAGCCGTATTGAGTGAAAAAAAAAGAGCGGGAACGTTCAACACGGCTATCCAGAAAGAGCAGCTCCTGAGAGCAATTCTGATTTTCCATTGTGAATGGTGAAAAAGCGCAGATAAAAAAAACTCAACACAAAGATGAACATCCCGTGAATAAGCACCCTGGTCCATAACGTTATCTCTAATACACTAAATCGTTTTCTATATAGTTCCATTTTGGGCATTGCTATTGACCGCAGGTTGTGTAATTATTGAGAGCAACGGGGTGAAGGTTGCTTCAGGCTGTGCGTGAAGCAGACGAGGAGCCACCTGCCCATCGTGGCGATTGATAAGGGATGGACATGAGGTCGTCTCACACCCCGTGCAGAGCGTGTGCTTCTACTGTATTTATATTAATGCTAAGAGTTCATGTGTCTGGCAATTTGACTAACAGATTGAGACTGGACCCACCCCGTATTCCCTACCAGCACACACTCCACGTAGTAACCTCAGCACCACCCCCCCCGAGCCCACATTTATCCCATCCAACTCTCCGTGCCGAAGCGTGGCCGCACCCTTGGTTACAAATCTACAAAGCATTGATTCACTGTCAGGAGCGAGAGCCTAATACATTCACCGAATGCTTTTTAGTTTTGCTTTCCTGAGCACTCGGCGGTTGTGCATTTGAAGCCAGATTTTTTTTCCCATCACGGCTGAAATCCACATTCATAATTGCACAGATCATGCAGCATTTCTGGCTAAAATGTCCCTCTGCGGGTGCTGTAACACAGCCATAGCAGCAATGCAGATACAACAACAGCTGGTCACCACTGAGTGGTGGTAACGTCCCCACGGCGCCTGTGCCAGGCCAAGTGCACTTTGGGGATAAAGATCCCCGACATAGCCTTAACAGACTTTAAGGTCAATTGCTGTTCGCGAGCACCGATAAAGGCCGGCACGGCACACTGGGGGGTGGGTGGTTAGCACGACACCTTGCCGCGTTTGTCTCCCTAGTGGCAATGTTTGCACACAGCACTAGGTACTTATTTAAGGCTGAGTCGACCTATAGGAGCCCAGAACCGGTTCAGACGTTCGTCACTGGTTTTGACCATGAGCAAGAGACAAACTCAGGTCGCCGGGTTCGAAGCACAGTGCGCTAACCGCTACACCACCGCTCCCACACCCCACTTGCGTATACACACGCACAAATCAATCTATAATTGTATCTCGGGCGATGTGTAGATTACATCAGTGTTGCAGTCATTATGATCAGTTTCTACATGGAGACAGTCAGAAAGTTGCAAAGTCCTCAGCAGAAATGTTCCAACCATCAATCAACCGAGTAACTCATACGAGGCAGGCAATAAATAATGTTGGGAATAACGCGGGTGTGCCTGTGTTCTGTGTGCTCCTCCAACCCTGCCTTTTAATTACTGCTTTTCCGGCATGTGCAACTCGCACATAGGCTATGTGTCTGCCTGGCCTTTGCGTGATTACAATCTTGTAAACGTCTCCCCGCATGATGCTGGTGCCAGCTCAGAGCTCAACATGACGAGTAAATGGCAAGGCACGTGACTCTCCCGGTAGTTTTCCGTGCATGCTGTCACCTGCGCGCTGGAGTTAAGAATGAAAAATACACCTGACTCTGTAGTGGCACCATTTCCTAAAAGCATGGGCGGTCACGAAACATAGTTTGCGCCACAACTGCTTCTTGTTATGTACAATTATGAGTACCGTGCACATTATAGCAGTACTTTTTGGCAACTGCTGTACCATCTGTGATACCAAAGCATGGCAATGTTAGACACAAACATGCCAGCTTCCATTGACGATGTTCGACATGGTGAAAGTGTTTCCAAAATTAGGTTAATCTTCAATGTGAATCTACAACACGATTTTGTTGCAAAATTAAGTCCAGGTCAATATTCAACATCTCGGGTAATGTGCGCTTGATAACCAAGGCTATGTACTGTAATTCAAAGCCTCTGTAGGCATTTTGTTAATATTTTACTCTTCTTTTCAACAGTTTGCGTTTAAATGCATCTATGCTCATTCATATTAAATGGTTGGTCCTTTTTATTTCTGACATCCACAGCAAATCCATCTGGTGCAGAAGCTTTCAACTCCTCTGCCTTATGTGACGCCGCACAGCATTTTCTCAACGTCTGCATTCCACATTCAAACAGAAACGAAAAAACTGCGTTCATAATTGATGGTTCAATCACTCTTTCAGTCATAAAAGGAGACAAAAGCGGGCTTGAAAAATTACAAACGCATTAACCTTTAGTCACACGTACATGATAATTTTTTAAAGAATTATGATGAACAGAATGGTTCGTAGGTCAACGAATGACAAGAGCAAGCCCGATTTAGTCAGGTGTTTCAACCATCGACCACATTTAATACAATCAATCACATTCTAGACAAGGGTGGCACGGTGGCCCAGTGGGTAGCGCTGTCGCCTCACAGCAAGAAGGCCCTGGGTTCGAATTTCGGCTCGGGCGCATTTCTGTGTAGAGTTTGCATGTTCTCCTCGTGTCCGCGTGGGTTTTTGCCGGGCACTCCGGTTTCCTCCCACAGTCCAAAAAAAACATGCTGCTGCATAGGCTAATTGTCTTACAGACTAAATTTCCCGTAGTGCCTGGTGATGGACTGGCATCCCAGTATATTCCTGCCTTGCGCTCTGTGTCTGCCGTGATAGGCTCCGGCTCACCGCGACCCTGTACAGGACTAAGCGGTTTCTGACAATGACATGAGATGAGACATTCTGGAGAAGATTACGCAATGCCAAATACGATCAATGCACACAACCTGCTTTGACGTGGAACAGAAGTGAACGTAAGCCCGTACAGTCCGTTATGCCGTAAGAACATTTCTGAAGCGATCATGCAGTGCATGTGAGAAGGGGGGCTATATGACTCTACCAGTAAAGAATTTCAGTTACTCTTACCCCTGCAAATGGATCAAAAATACAGACTTTGACAAAAAAAATGGTAAATGCTTTAAAACAAGCATTGGGAGGTGCTGGTGATTATACTCTGTAACAGAATGAGTAACACACAAAAATAAATAAATCAGTATATATACTTCTATCAGCAAATACCAAATTATAAGGCTCGGCAGCGTTTGGTTGTGAAAAAGGCGCTCAACTGACCCTCGGATTGGGATTAGCCTGATCCAGAATCACGACGGATTCCAAAATGTAATTGGTCAAATTGAACACGGTTTAAAGTCAACCTGCAACAGTTAAGCTCTGTAGCTTGTTTCTGACCGGAGATATAAGGGTTCCATTTTTGAAATTAAATACATGAATATGAAAAATATAAATATGTATTAGATGAAGTTAAATAAAAGTGTATAAAAATACACGCATGGATCAAATAACTAGTGCAAGTCAAGGACAACAAATTGCCTAGAAAGACAAAAAAAGTTTATTTGGTAAAGGATGCATTGCTCGAATATATGAACTGTCACGGTTGAGACGAGTAATGGAGTGGCAGCCAAACAATGGAACGCACCAAAACGGACGATCGCTGCAAACGTGGAGCGCTGAGCAGATCAGCTCGTGTTTTTAATACGGAATGTTGTATTGTTAAACAATGTCGACAGCTTGGGAAGTATACGCGTTCGCTCATTTCTTGTATTAATAACATTATTCTTTAGACGCATGTCTCATGCACGTTTCATGTGCGCGCGATGCAACTTTCATTCACCACTTCGTGTTGAAGTTACCGAACACACAGCGAGCGCGTGCAACTCAAATCATTTATACTTTCATGTATTCACTCTCAAACACACAGTGACTCCCTCGCACACCCACGGGTGCGTTAATTTTCTTGTACCCGTGCACGAAAGTGGCTTAAAACAGCCACAGGCATTACAGAACATTTTCAACATTGTGTTGTCCTCCTATGGCATCTCAGTTCCAAATTTTTGCCAACCCACACTAACCAGCTCTAGTGAAGTATGGCCATGCAACTCCGATGACCCACGTTGTATGTGTCGGTCCAGCAGTGGAATTACAAAGGGCCATACCTGTAAACGTGTACAATACACAGACGTGTAGATTCTTACACAACCTGCATGATAGAAATCACTGCACGTACACAAATCAAGACATTTACACACACGTGAGAGCACAGTCCTTGTGCAAATTGGCACGGCGTGTACACTTGTGTCCATTATAATAAGTGTCTTCCTGTGGGGCTTACTGAACAAAATGCGTAATAAATTGGTGTCTCCCCAACCTGTGCAAATCAGTAATTCCAAAGTTATGCAGGAAACGGAAAATGCCACTGGGATCAGTTTATGAGCTGAGCATTGTCATGAATCCGTAATCGCTAAAATAAATGCCCTCTCATGAAGAAGGGTGTGAGCGCACGCTGCTTGCACCGATCTTTGATTTTTAATTATTGTATATAATCTTCTTGACTCGTGTTCTAAGCAAGGACTGCAGTAGCGATGGAACTAAAAATTAAGGGATTAAAAAAAAACATGCAATCGCTGTTGGTGAAAAATTTAAGGCTCAGGTGTCGAGCTGACATACAGATTAAAGTAAGATGTTTCAACAGTCTCTAATAATATTAGCTTAGCAGTCACGGAATTTCAAAGAATTGGCATTTCATGTGCTTTTAATTGCATTCTTAGTTCATGACCTCAGTCGTTTAGAATAAAGGATATTACCTCTTCTTAAAAGCCTGCAGTTAATGCTAATAGAATTTTCAACTAGCTTTAAAATAGCCCCTTCTCTGCGAACCTAACATAAAGACAAAGAGCATTCTGAGGTTTTAATGAACGAGGCACACGCCGCAACCGTCACTCATTTAATTATCACGCCAGCCATCCTTCAACCGAATCACGGCGGCGGCGGCAATATTTCATCGCGCCAATTTTTAATCTGGCAGCCATGCACAAAATTAGTGTCTCATTACAAAATGGAAAAGATGTGTAGTGCTCGCCGGTAACACAAAAAAACAACGAATTAGTTTTTCCAGCAATTTTCTGGGCTCTCGCCATCGCCCATCCTTCACCCTTACCTCTATTAAGGACTGAAAATTAGTTTTAAGGTGATGGATGGGAAGTCCAAACCGTGCAGCTCCTAGGAGGGTCCTTCATTATGCCATCATGCACTGTGCTTCACTGAAGCGCGCCTATTTATCACAGCAGTGGCATGGCCGCGATGATGCAGATGATTATCTTGTGCTGCTCTGCTTACAGAAAGGGTTTCTGTCTATGTGCGTCTATAAGTTACCCCCATGCGTTCCCTGGGAATGCACAATTACACATGCGGAGGAACCACTTTAATGCCTCCACAGAACTTTAGCAATTACAAAGGCCAGTTCAACTAATTTATAAAATATAACTTGAACACACTATATTTGTTACGATTGCACAAATCGCAATTCCGCAAGTGTGGACACTTTATAAACCCATTTGTATTTTTGGATATATAACTTCACTTGCATCCATACCCTTTAAAACAAAATTGACGTGTTGTTAGTACTAATTTAAGGTATAATATTGCACCATATTTAAAATTTTCATTCTATCATTTTTAAAAGAGCAGGTAGGTTATTTCTTAAAGTTCCCAGCAATGGTTTAAGAGCCGTGTGTTTGTCCATCCACCTGTCCAAGGATACTTCATGTGTTTTCACAAAAGATCCAAATTGGACACATAGTTTAGCAATCCCAATTACATTATTTGTACAGGTTTTTGCGTGAGTGACGGCAAAATACATTTTTGTTACCATTTTGTTGAGCATTTATAAGTTGTAACATGAGCATGCAAGTGTAAACACTTGCCCAACCTGTATATCTGTGTATTTTATTATACTTAGCAGATTTCGTGTACGTAATACCTCTAAGAAATTGAAAACTGCCTTCAAGGGCTGGTTTTGGAAAATTTAGCTATGAAGCTATAAACATATAAATACTGAGACTTGTTTAAAAATCAGACCTCATAGTGAGTTCGAAATTGTGACAATTTGTTCATATCTACGAATTGAAAATTGTTCATGTCACCTTTTTGTATTTACTATTGTAATTTTTACCTCGTACTGTACCAAACAAACATTTCCATTTGCAAAAGGAACACCGGACTAAAACCATACAAAAGCTCATCTCATCTCATTGCCAGAAACCACTTAGGCCTGTACAGGGTCGCGGTGATCCGGAGCCTATCCCGGCAGACACAGAGCGCAAGGTAGGGATATAGCCATGATGGGTCGCCAGTCTATCACCGGGCACTGCGGGCAATTTAGTCTGCAAGCCAATTAACCTGTGCAGCAGCATGTTTTTGTGGACTGTGGGAGGAAATCTAAGTACCCGGCAAAAACCCACGCGGACATGAGGAGAACATGCAAACTCCACACAGAAAGACACCCGAGCCGAGATTCGAACCCGGGTCCTTCTTGCTGTGAGGCGACAGCGCTACTACCCACTGGGCCACCGTGCCACCTCATACAAATGCTTTTGTTGTTATTTAACCACTTTTTTTGACAGAACGATGGCCATTTTTGGAGGGAAAACAAAAACCCATTCCACAATTTGGAAACCTGCAAAGGGAAATCGCACACTTCAGAGAGTTCAGAATGAATGGGATTAGGGTGACCGCTGAGGGATCGGAGATTCTTTCCAACAACAGCAGCAACTTTTCGACAATGAAGTATAGCACCATGGAACATGGCTTGAGGACATTGTACAGGACGTGTGTTATTTATTTGCAAGGTTTAGTTCAGACTTTTCTGTTGGATGGCAGCAGAATCCTAAATATCCTAATTAAGTGAAATATACTGATAACATTTAAACATGTTCACGGTATACATTTAAATAGTAAATTAATAAAAGGCGTATATTATGATAGTTATACTAATTTATTATCCACTGTCCGGTGACTTATAGGCCCATGGAACCAAACATACTGGAAGGCAGCCACGAAATAAAAGATAACAAACGCTGAAACCCTGCGGCACTCTAAATATTGAGGCTTTAATCCCCAATCAACAAGTGTTGATTTGTGTGAAGAAACCGGAACGCCCAGAGATGACCTAAGCATGCGAGAGGGAAATCCTCTGTCCAGGTGGAGTCAATATTTATGTTGAACTGCCAGGAGAAGGCACACGAGCAAGCCTCACAGCCCTCAAACGCATTTGCCTTTGCACAAGAACACACAAGAGCAGCGATGTTCTTCTCCGCAGGTGGAAATACCAATGAAACTCATAAAGTGGCAGTACGGTGACCACTGTGTGAAGTGACACAATGTTTACAAACGGGTGTAAGGGCTACAATCGGGAATTGAGCATGCTAGCAATGGAGGAGGAGCACTTGGTGCTCTAACTGCAGCTCTTCCTGATCTGATTTTGGAAGTCAGATGTTAAGCACACGGCAGCGGTCAGCAGGATACATGTGGGAACGTATATTACAGCAAGCTTCTTTTGTTCTGAAACACGCGTTTCGACCTTAGGTGTCAGCATCATCCGGCAACCGGCACAAACTTGACACGAGTTCGCTTCAAGTTCGTGCGGGTTATCTGATGATGCTGATGGCAATTATCAGCGAAACGTCGTATTTCATGTGTAAATGCTGTGAGTTTGCTCTCCAACACACGGGTGTGCTGAGAGTGAAGAATTAGCACGTTTTGTTCATGTTCACAAACTTTACTAATTGGCCGTTGTCGGGTGGTGGAGGGTTTTCGACAAACATTTTTTACGTGACCTAACAGAAAAATTGGAATTCATAGGTAACGTTGATCACGAAAGCCTTCGAATAAAAATTGCAACTGATAGTGTCGAAACATTAAGCGAGGTTTACGGATTTGAAATTAAAAGAATTGCTCTTGAGAGCTGCTTTTTGAGATAGCTTTTGGAGATAGCCAAGTGGATCGTTCCTTCTCCATCATTTCAAACGTGTTGCCTCTCAAATTGGAGGTATCATTTGCCTTTTAGGGGCGGCGCGGTGGCCCAGTGGTTAGCGCTGACGCCTCACAGCAAGAAGGTCCCGGGTTCGAATCTCTCGGCTCGGGTGCCTTTCTGTGTGGAGTTTGCATGCTCTCCCCGTGTCCGCGTGGGTTTTCGCCGGGTACTCCGGTTTCCTCCCACAGTCCAAAAGCATGCTCCTGGATAGGTTGATTGGCTCACAGACTAAAATTGTCCCGCATTGCCCGGCGATGGACTGGCGTCCCGTCGTCGGGTGTATTCCTGCCTTACGCCCTGTGTTTCCGGGATAGGCTCCGGCTCACCGTGACCCTATATAGGATTAAGCAGTTTCAGATAATGAGATTTGCCTTTTAGCTGGTTAGCTGAACGAGTTGCGTTACATGCGTGTGTGCTGGAGTTTTTTTTTGGGTTGTTTTTCGTAGCGAGCACCTCCAGTGGTAAACATCAGCAATGGGGCAGACTTCCTCACCACTTGTTCATACGCGCATAACGTACGGGTCATAAAAGGTCCATCGCAAACAATCAACTCCACGGTAGCCTCTAACGCTGAATAATGTCCAGTTACAGGTGAACATGCCGCAATTACCCACACGGCATCACTTTGTACTGTGACAGGCGTTTATTTTACCGTGAAGTAGTGGCCACATTGTCACGAGGCAGACAAGGAAATAAAAACCTTTCATACTCACAAAGCGATATTTGGTGACATCTTGTAATTTCGGAAGCACTGGAAGTGGTGACATTTACTGAACGTTACAGAAAAGGAGACAACTTCATTCGAGTTTTGGTTGGGTGGTGAGAGTGATGATAGCATTTTACTACAGCATGGAATACCCCCGCATCACTTTTGGCCATATGCACATTTACACCAGTTCATTGTGTTTGTGGTTCACATTGAGTATTTATGGGAATCGATTACAATGAATGCACAATCAACAGTGTTACCTGTTTAAACGGAACGGTGGTATCATGATTATCAATCGCTGCTTAATCCTAAACGCTGTCGGAGGGTTTCAGAGACTACCTTGGCAGACGCAAGGCGCAATTCACGGTTTTGCCCATGATGAAATAACAGTCTATCACAGGGCACTAAAAATAATTGATCTAGTATTCCATTAACCTAGGAAGTGTATTTTTGAGCTGTGGGAGGAAAACGGAGCACCCATCACAAACCCACAATGACGTGGGAAGAACATGGAAACCCCACATCGTAGCTGGGAATCGAACCTAGGTCCTTTTGCTGTGAGGCAGAAACGCTACTCGCTGTGTCATCGTGCCACTCGAAAAGCTATTTATAAATAACCTTTGCTCAAACTTCAGTGGTTCGATATTCCTTGATAAACATTTTTGATGTTTATATCCTATACGCTGTGAATTAGGGTTGAGTCATATAGAAGGTTCTAGACGTTGTAATGTGGTGTAAAATATATCCTTGCCTATAACATTTGGATTCCTAATGTTTTGGATAAATACCCCTTTTTATGATGCCAGTTTTAGGGGCCACTTCCTTGGCCTTATGTAACTGACCAGTGAGTGCTCTGTAGGTGTGATCACTGATTATTTATGAGAGAAACAGGATACGACTAAGAATAAACTTTGAGGTGGGAGAATTGAAAACACTGAGGCTGAGTGGGTATGCGGTTGAATTAAAGCACCTCTATAAGATACCAATAATATGAGAGTATCCATGTATTATAGCAACAGATTGAAGTTCAGTTCTTATATCGGGAGCCATCAAGTGAGCTGCTGCAGTCTTGTGAGATATTTGCTTTTGACCGTGGGCAGCAGTGAAGGTCATTGGTTATCAGTGTTCCCGTGAATCAGATGGGATTGCCGTGTAAGGGATTAGGAGGTGGGAAAATGACCCCCTGGGCAGATGCGCGTTGTTGCTGCTGATTTAGTGAAGGAGTCCACTGATGTGCTCTGTACATCACAGCTATTAGTGCACTTGGACGCAGCAGTGAATCCCCATCAAATTTCTGACAAATATTGTTGATTCATGTCTTAATCTTTATTTCGGTCATTTGTAGATGAATATTGATAATGGGAATATTTTCATCTCATTTCATTGTCAGAAACCGCTTAGTCCTGTACAGGGTCGCGGTGAGCCGGATCCTATCCCGGCATACACAAGGCGCAAGCAGGGATAGACTTACGATGGGACGCCAGTCCATCACTGGGCACTGCGGGCAATGTTGTCTGCAAGCCAACTAACCTATGCATCAGCATGTTTTTGGACTTTGGGAGGAAACCGGAGTGCCCGGCGACAACCCACGCGGACACGGGGGAGAGAACATGCAAACTCCACACAGAAAGGCACCCGAGCCGAGATTCGAACTCAGGGCCTTCTTGCTGTGAGGCGACAGCGCTACTACCCACTGGGCCGCCGTGCCGCCCAACATGAATAGTCTATCCATCTATTTCAACCGAACACTGCAAGTGGCACTGCCGTCTGCCTCGGCGGATATGCTTGTGAATCGTGGTGCGAGCGTACACTCTTGATTAATGGGACATTAGAGATGCAACAACCTGCAGTTCTTGAGGTGTGACTCCATTTGCAAAAGTGAGTCTTCCTCAATTATTCTATTAGCATAGTCCATTTCGATATAACGTGCTGCTGAGTTTTCAATTCACTGTTACTGTTACATGTGTTTTTGTTTAATTGTAAACAACACGATACTAGCCAACAGGGATCGCATTTTTATATTTAAAGATTGGTGTGACTAAAGGAACATTGATGTATGCATAGGTTTATTTTATTTTTTTACCTATGTGTAATCGGGCGGCACGGTGGCCCAGTGGGTAGCGCTGTCGCCTCACAGTAAGAAGGTCCCGGGTTCGAATCTCGGCTCGGGTGCCTTTCTGTGTGGAGTTTGCATGTTCTCCCCGTGGGTTTTCGCCGGGCACTCCGATTTCATCCCACAGTCCAAAAAACATGCTGCATAGGTTAATTGACTTGCAGACTAAATTGCCCCTCAGTGCTCGGTGATGGACTGGCGTCCCATAGTGGGTATATCCCTGCCTTGCGCCCTGTGTCTGCCGGCATAGGCTCTGGCTCACCGCGACCCTCTACAGGATTAAGCGGTTCTCACAATGATGAGATGGGAATATGTGTGCATGGGGACAATGTCTTTCTGAAGCCGTGCTGCAAGTCAGAGACGTTTCTGTAATCATAAATTAACGCAGTGATCATCATAAGACGAGCGATGCAAATTGTGCTTCAACATTGCCAAAGTTTGGGAGAAACAAATTTCAATAAATAACAAGATAGTTAACATTAAAAAATCTAGGTCAACAGGTAGCCGATTTTAGACACACCTCAAAGCAACAGATTCAAATGCTTAGAGAAACAACTTGATTAAATTGATATTGCCATGTTAAATAATGAATTAACTGGCATACTAATGGCTGGTGCATTGAAAGTGGGGGGAAATGTTATGAAGCAAGCAGAAAGGAAACTGTTTGAGACCAAACAGACACATACTTAGAAGTTGGATAAATATAAAATGAGATGGAGATTAAATACACACAATCCTGTGGAGTGATTGTACAAACAATAAGAAATTAAATTAGCGATCACAATAGAAAAATGATTGAAGATGTCACCATAAGCAATTTAGGCATAAAGGCATAAAGTTGCTAATTGGAAATTCATAAATGGGCCCCCTGAAGGGGAAAGATGGAACCATAACTCGCGATAGAATTATCATATTCAAATTAGTGGAGAAATTGTATGCAGAAATCTATCGCCTAAAATAATATATAGCCGAGAGATTGGACCTTCATTAAGGCGCAGAGGAACTTCCATCTGTCCTATTTGAATGCGTGACCTCGAGACTGATGTATAACTGCTCTTAAGAGCTGCTCTTTTCAGATCGCTGTGCTGGGCATTGCACGCCTCGCCCTTCACGATATTTTACCTCGCACGTTGGAGTCATCATCAGGCTTCTGAATGGTTCAGTTAAGAAATGTTGTATTGTTGTGATGTTTCAAAAGTCGCACATGTTAAAATACTGCTGAGTTCGCGGTTTTCCTCTGCAGTGTTAATGAGCAATGTTAATTGTCACATATTACTCAGTATTTATATGGTCCTTTGATATGTCCTACATTGCTGTTTGCTTTACGATTAATGTTTTCCCTGGTCTTCTGAATTACAATGGCTTCACGTGCTGACTCGGGGCCTGATGATGCCCCGAACGTGGGAAGGAAAACGTCATAAAGGAGAGAGAAATAACACTCAATGGCTATCCTTAAAGACTGGCTGTTAAGAGCAATCCTCAGAGTAAACTCTGCGCTTTGCAGCATGGAAGTGGAGAAAAGTCATGGGTCAGATGGCAAAACCGCTGGAAGCCATCAAATAAGAAGGACCCATCATTGAAACAAAATAAGCAGATTGATTCACTAAATTATTGCACTGAGATTAAATTTAGAACTGAAGGAATGGTGCCTCAATCATTAGTTATTAAAAAAAATGGCAGTATAACTGACTTTACGAACTACAGACCCATCAGCCTCTCATCGCCCATATATAAAATGTTCATCGAGGTCATTAGAAAGAGAATAATGAGGTTTTAAGGGCTATGAAAGGCTTCATTATCAACAGCATACATACTTTAAACCAGATTGTGGAAAGAATGAATTACTGTAGATTGCTTCGAAAAGCTGCTCTCTCGGGACAGCCGCGTCGATCGCTCCCTCTCCCTCCATCGCGAGGGTGTGAAAACCTACATCATTAAAGCATGAATTACTGTCATTTGCCGTTGTTCCAGGTTTTAATATACTTAACTCAAGCAGAAGTGATGCAATCATCCAAATCCTCAAAAATTCCCAAATATAGAAAGCCATATATATTAGAATTTAAAAATTACTGACATACATATTTTAATGGCAAGCAGACCCGATCATACACATTTTGCCCAAGTTAGTCACTGACATTTGAATGAATTTTCAAAAAATCGTATTCGTGAAACAAAGTCACGGATATTAGTGGATAAAACATTAACCATCCTGTATTTGCTGATAAGTCATAATTACATGCAATGCGAATGAACGCCAGGAAATCTTGACGCAATTAAAGAAGGGTCATATTTTGGGATCAAAAGTAAAAAAAAAGGTTCCGTACAGCAAGTTCGCCTGAGAGATACTGTACGTGTACCCTAGACAGCTAAGGTGGACCTGAATCGAAAAGATGAAATAGAGTGGGGCAAGTTGGAGTGTATTCAGAAAGATCAACTTCATAATGGAAAGTAATATACCAATACGCCAGTCAGTCAGTACAGGATGGCTGGGGTCCGGAGCTTATCACAGCGGACAGAAGGCATAAGGAGGGCTATACCCGGGATATGACGCCAGTACATTACATGGCCCTTTTTTGGGATAATTTACTTTGCGTGCCAATTAACATAGGCAGCAGTGTGTCTTTAGACGGTGGGAGGAAACTGGACCATCCAGCGGACATGCGGAGAAAATGTAAACTCCACTAGGAAAAGGCACCCGAGTCGGGAATCGAACCCCGGGGCTTCTTATTGTCAGGCAGGAGCACGATTCACTGCGCCACCACGCCGCCCATACCAATAAGCCTCAAGTACAAATTTGAATCGATGTGTAATACCTGCCAGGGAGTTGAACTGATTGATTTCCGGGCGCAGTTTGGGTTAACCCAAAACTGCTTTAATTGGTCTCTGCAGCTTCAGTTCCAATTAACTCCTTGCTGAAAACACGACTTTAAATGAGTTAAAATTTGCATATTAATGTATAAAAAAAAACCCATCCAGCGCAAGGGCCTCCCAGCACCATGCAGGTAATGAAGGATCACTCCGTGCGCGCAATTTCACCGATAACCACTACACTTTCAAACTTTATACATTTGTTAAATAATATACAATCATTAAATTCTATCATTCTCAATGATTTTGGGTGGTGGGGGGGGGGGGTATCCTATGAATAACGAGCAGAGCATAGACATGGGATCATATAAGTAGTGTACAGCAATGGCTCTTGCTGCATTGTTCTCTGCTATACTTAATGCAGTCCTGCATTTGCCTATAACGCCTGCAGGGTGGTTGTCCACTCATGCAACTAAGTGTACTCAACTCTGCTTAGCTCACAAGATTTGACGAGATCAGGAACGTTTCTTGTGTTATGATCATAGGCAACCATTGACGTAATATTGTCCAAGAAATTCTCACTAAGACTCAACACTGTTTCCCTGTTGGACCGTTGTTTCCCCATTATGTCTGCACACAAGAGAGCGCAACTGTTCCCAGAGAAACGCAAGCAGAAAGTAGAGGCGAGGATAACTTTTGCACGCAACTTTGCAGACACTTCAAATCCTAATGTGAGACTTCCTGCTGTCAGTGTGGGTATCCCATGAGCATATTCGTTCCATCAGGACCCGAGGCAGTTCAACTCCCACCTCACGGCCGTTTGCTTCTTCTCCCCATGTTCTTCGTGGGTTTCCTCTGGGTTCTCCAGCCTCCTCCCACAAAAAAACCCACCCGAATGAATGACTTGGCCGTTAACATCATAATATGTCGGACGCAGTGGCTGGCAAATGTTAGTGCCGGCCGCCTGCGTGGCTACTTTCTCTCCACTCCTCTGCGCTTTCCTCGGACCTCACGATGTCTCGTCCTTGGCCAGACGTGGAATGTGCGCTGAAGCGCGTATATGAATCCTATTATTCTTATTGTTATCGTTCGTTGTGATACACCTGATGCACTTCACACACCCTGAATTACGATCGTGTTCCAGGTCTCATCTCATCGTGAGAAACCGCTTCGTCCTGTACACAGGGTCGCGCTGAGCCGGAGCCTGTCCGGGCAGACACAGGGTGCAAGGCAGGGATATACCCACGATGGAACGCCGGTCCATCATCGGGCAGACAATTTTGTCTGCAAGCCAATAAACCTATGCAGCAGCATGTTTTTGGACTGTGGGAGTAAAACGGAGTACCCGACGATAACCCACGTGGACACGGGGAGAGAACATGCAAACTCCACACAAAAAGGCACCCGAGCCGAGATTCGAACCCGGGACCTTCTTGCTGTGAGGAGGCGACAGCGCTACCCACTGGGCCACCGTGTCGGTTTGATTATCCTTTACTACTCAGTTAAACACATTTTGACTCCTGCGCAATGTATTACAAAGTGTACGAATGCAATATTGAATTCTTGTGTACAGGTTTCATTACAATGTTGCTAATTAATTTGCTGGAATGAAAACCAAATCAAAAGGGTTGATATTTGTAATGACTTTAAATAAAACACGAGTGACCTTGCAGGCATATTTAGTGCCATATAACGACATCATTTGACAGTATTAATGCAAATATATGCCATATTTTGCTCCATACGTAATTTTCTTAATTTGTTGCCAAGACACAGAACAATGCCGAGAAGAGCCACGAATTGGCTTTGATTAAACATTAATCGCTGGGTGTGTGCCATTTTTATCTGGCAGGATTGGAATGCCTTTGATCATTGTGCAATTAAAGTCACAATGTAAATCACGCTCAACTTCAATTGCAGAAAAGTTAGGCATTGTTATATATAGAGTGAAATAATGTATGTGCACCATCTTCCACTACATTGCTTTCAAATGTCCAACAAATGAGATGCGCAGCCTAATTTGGACGTGTTAAATGTTGGATAAGTTGCACTTTTAAAAAGTTCTCGCCTCGTAATTAAATTGTCATGATTTTTTTTTCTTCTAAATGCCATTCTGCATGCACTTTATGGCTGTTCGCGCAGTCACACTGTGCCTCTGAAGCAACTGCCAAATCATACCTTCTCAATAGTTATCACATTTGATTGGCACATTAATGCCGTGGCCCAGTTATTTCGTACATTTACTGAAATACAGGTGATCGGATCATATTTTTCTAGCAAAATGCACAACTCTGCTTTTCTTCATGAACATGATATATGATAGGAATGTGGCGATGCACACTTCTTAATGCAGAAATTTGGAGGCTGTATTGTTGGAGGCTGGTCTGGGCTCATATACACCAGATACTGGTCTCTTACTCAGTATTTACAGAGGCAACTATCTATCTGCTAATTTACAGCTGCTCATGAGGAAACAAGTTTAAATGTGTTTATATTCAGGCCCCAGAGTATACAGTGCAATTTCGAAACGTTAATGACTCACACTCTTTCTCTGGCTTCGATTTGCTTTGCAGCAGGGCCATTGTTCTGAACGTCGCCTATTGTATATTTTAATTTTAAGCGTGTGTTATTGACGAGAGTATCGAGTTATACATGTTTGTGCTTGTGCACCACTGCTAATGCAGCGTCGCTAAATAAAGTGTTTACTTACTCTGGCAGTATTAGAGAGTAGAGAAAAACAGAGTGTTGACGAATCTGTGGAGAATTAAGTGATTTCACTTCTTTAACGCCTGAAACGCCTTAACCCACGCGGGTGTCCGACTGGATAAAAAAGCAGAGGGGAGGAACACTCAACACGGCTATCCCGAAAGAGAAGCTTTTAAGAGCAATTTTCATACAGCATGCCGTGAAAACCTACATCAACACAGAGTGTACCTCTTAAAATGCTGCGTCTCCTCCTTAATGATGGCCCAATGTTTGGCCTATATATTTTTGGGATATAGATTTCTCCATGATTTGAATATTCTATCTCTGTCGTGAGTTATTGCTCCATTTTTTTCCCTTCAGGACTATTATTTGTTAATAAAATTAAAGTAACTTATCAATATTGACCAAGCAATTCTGCAAGTAAATACGTCCTGAGATCCTGTCCAAATGTTTTTGGGCAAAAATCGTTATGGATGATGGCTTCGAAAAGCTGCTGTCTCGGGACAGCCGCGTCGATCGCTTCCTCTCCTCTCCTCGCGACGTTTCGCCTCGCACGTTAGAGGCATCCTCGTGCGTCTGAGGATGCTTCTCGTCGCGACGTTTCGGCTGAGGATGCCTCCAACGTGTGAGGAGGCGAAACGTCGCGAGGTGGAGAGAGGAAGCGATCGACGCGGCTGTCCCGAGACAGCAGCTTTTCGAAGCAATCATCATGCACCAAATCGTGGAAACCTACATCGTTTCAAAAATCGTTATTGCTATTTTTAACATTTTAGAAATACTAACTTACAGATGCTGAGCCGTTACTACTGCTGGTATATGAATGTGAATCGTGCAGGTGTGATACCGCTGTGAGTAATTATATGTATGGCATTAGATGTTTATTCATAATAAAGGCACCTAATCTATAACTACAAATATAATAGTTTATGAACTGTTAAACTAACACAAATGCTTGCAGGTAATGAGATGCAATTAAATTTCATTACTACCTGCCAGTTGCAGGTTTCTCTTAATTTGAATTCACTGTGACTGTCATTAATAATGACTAGGGATGTAATTATATCCATGGTTGTCATATTGAAATGAAACCCAACCTATTAAATATGGCCTAAAGGTTCTTTATCTGTTGTTAAAGATGTATGAATTCAAATCACCAGCACTACAGGACTGAATACCCGTATGTTCACAGCATGTTCTTTTTTTAAATTTCCGACAGAAGTTCGTGGCATCAAACGCACAGCAGAAATCCATGCTCAATGTTATTTCAGCTACCTGGTGAAACTCTTGGACCTGTGGATGAACTGTAAATCCACGTCTGATACTCAGGTCAAAAAAAAAACTCAAAATATTCGCCAAAATACATTCACGAATTTGTTGGATTTTTGTTAATCGTACACTATTGTCGACTTAAGCAGCTTCACCGAATTAACTGTTTCCTGTGTTAAGTGTTATTTTCCTAAAAAAATATTTTCTATTCAATTTTCAGGACCCTTTGCTGAGCAGTGATGCAGACTCGCAGACTTTGCTAATGAATGATCCCCAGAACGAGGCACAACATTCGTTTTGTATTAACAAGAACAAATACCTACAGAGTAGAACTCTAAATAATGAGCAGCACACAGCAATGGCTGGCGTCATTGTAGAGAATATAAACAACACAATAGATTGGCAGGACATATGTCTCCTTCATAATTAGAAGTATTTCTCACAGAACCCACGCCCTCACGGCCTTCTATGAGTGCATAACTTTTGCAGCATTGCTTTATTATGAGCAAATTATGGACCAGTTTCAACTTACGCTATCTCATGTGCAGCAGATGACGTGTGATCAACGTCCATAGCTACACGTGGGAAAACACAATCAAAATAAGAAGCGCAAGTATATTTAACTTCACATTGTGTTGATATGTCTTTGTTGAAGAGAGCTGAGATTCTGAAGCCCACTGCACATAAATCCCATTATCATCCCAAGTGGTACCCGGGGCTTCAACACATGATGTCAGCAGTTCTGACCCAGAAGCTTGACAAGGATATTATCCCCCAGAGCCACCCAGACACCTCTTGAAATCTTGCATTTAAGAGTAACCACAGCATCATTATCTTTGGATCTATTCTCCACTGGAGCTGTGGGGAATTTATAGCAAATTCGGACCAGGGGTGTGTATTTGACTTTGAATTCCCAGAGTTTGATTCACGGTTCGGCCTGTAATTGCACCATGGCAGTGCAATTAGGCTGCAAGAGTATGATTGTGGATACAGGCATGACACAAAAATCGCACATTGTTTCAACCCTCAGGCCGTTCTTCAGTCTCATAATCTAGCTGCTGCAGTATTGCTTCCAAAACATACGTGATGGATGTGTCAACACGATCTTTATGTATATTTATTTTGCTTCAACGGTTAAAAGGCACGAGCCCAAATTATTTATATGAGTGTGAAAAAAATAGTGTGGTAAATTCTCCATGGACTCGTCTTGTGACGAGTAGCACTTAAAGGAATATGTGGTTTTGGTGTTTATCTTTTTTAGTGGTAATTTTCAAGTGATCCGGACTTCTATATATACTGTGGCAAGTGTTTGTATCTATGTAATGTATGTCCATACTGGAGGAACCTGGTTTAAATCCTTCATAAGCACTGATTTTATCTTTGCAACATCAAGACGTCACTTATTGATTACTCTTGTAAAAGCTTTCAATTCTCAATGTTGCACTACCATCAACCCTCTTAAGCGCTCATCCACCTTCATCATGACGTCAGTGGAATGGGTTACATGCTTTGAACAAGATCACCCCCAGGGGGTGAACTTTGTAAATTCTAGTAAGCGCCACAAACTGTTCCCCATAAACCAGGTTTATGTACGGCCAATGTATGTTCTACACTCACATTCATGTATGTTCTACACTCACGTGTAATTTGCTGCTACTTTAGTGACTGTGGTTCCATTCACATTGATACAGAAACTTTTCAGCGATTTACTGCTCAAATAAAAACTGACTCGTTGCTCATTAAACCATTTAGAAAATTTGAGCAAGTGACGCTAACTTCACATGGCAGGAGAGAAGCTATCCATAGGACACCCTATGTTGATTTCCTCCGAAAATATATACTCATTTTATCGATCTTGAAAAGGATGATGGCGAAAGTAATTCATCCGCAAATATTTGAAATTGCAATCTTCTGATTGCGAGCCACTCTCTGAGGGTGAGCCAAGGATATTTTCATGCAGGCCACATTCAGAAGCCATTTTAAACAGCAGTTGATGAGCAAGCAATGTTGAACTGTGGTAATAATGAATAATAGAGCCCAAAACCATTAGTGTACGAAACATTTTATTATTTTACTTAGAGATATATCGATTGGATGAATTCATATTTTTTAAATGGAATGTTGTCTATTTCCGCCATAATATATGCCACACCTTTTAAATAGTTATATGCTACAACATGCCTTTGAAAACAATGGGTACATTGAATACCCTTTATAAATTTGCTGCATATGAAACATCATGGTAACCTGAAATCCAAGCCATGAATCCTAATGTTTAATGCCAGGTTTTCCAAATTGCGGTCATCCAATATAATTTATTAAATGATGTATAGATTTTTTTATTCAAGTTGCATTAAATATAATTATTAGCCATAACATAACATGACCTCACTGGAATGTTAAAGCTTCCTAGTGGAATGTTTACAAGTACTAAAATTACAGGCTTGCTGTTTATATCCATTAAGTTTTTTACTTCTGGTCTTAGTACAGCAGGGAGGGGTAGATCAGTTCGCTGACTATTTGTAGGCCGTAAAACAAATGAAATGTAAATTTAGTTGTCATAAATCTGTTGTAGACACCTGAAAGATAATTTAGATAGGTTATTGTGCCACTCAGCATATTGCCTGTGTTTAAACAATACACATCATCTCTAAGCGATGACTAATAATAACGATATATTGTATAGGTCTTTGTCAATCCACTGTTTGATAAAGTTCTTCACATGCTGTCTCATTCAAGGGCTTGTTTGACCATATTTCCCCACTCTGGTCAGTGTAACGTTGTTGAAGTGTAGCAGCTCGTACCGGATTAGATGTCACGTATGACTAGTGTGAACCTTGGATAGGCACTGTTTTGAACCCACCAGACTCACAGAGACGCAGACTAATCACTAGACCACTACGTCCCACATTAGCCATGAGTTTGTATTGCTATTTGAGTCTGTACTAGTCCTGATACATCTCAGTATTTACCAATAGGTCTTCTTTGCTGGTGGAATCCACGGCTTTGGTAGAAAACGAAACATGGGTCTAAATTAGCATTCGTCCAGTTTTGAATAATGTCCACTAATTTAACTACGCAACTGGTATGTAAGTATATTCCTCAGAATTTAAATTGGAATACTGTTGGGAAAGGAATTGTAAAATAATATCTGCTTATTTGTGCAGAATTATTTGTCTCAATGTGGTGTTTGGTCTAAAACAAAAATGAATATGTAATTTTTTTAGTTTCTTGCAAATTAATCAGCGATAATGTGGACTTTCTTACTCTACTTGTACTAGAATCAAATTGATTGGCGTTTTGGTCTTCTCCATTATTGGCCGGACAGCATGATTCATGGCTGCATTGCCATTGAGCTGTATAAAGTGACAGGTGAGTAATTTGTCAGTACGTGCGTATGATTGATTAGACTCATAAAACTCCGTGTACTAAAGCAGCTGATCGAAGCTGCAGCATAACTCAATAGCGAAGGAGCTAATTAGCCAATCAGCAGGCTCCACACTCTCAAACCACTTTTCCGCTAACACATACTACTGCCGTGGCCATTATCTCAGTTGGCGCAAAGTATGGCCTTTTTAACAAATGTCTTTTAAAGGATTTATCTTTTTGTTATTGTTAACAGCATCCCAATAGGAGGGATGCTTCCGTGGCACCAGAGATCGCAGTTTCAATGCGATCTCCTGGCACAGCAGTGGAAACAATGGTCACGTTTTGTTTGACTGCCCTAGCTCACCTCTGCCGATCCAGCAGTAAAATATGTGAAGAGAGCCAGAGATACGGATGGAGATAACAATAATAATAATTGCATTTCTAGAGGCGCTTTTCACCCGAAGGTCACAAAGCGCTGCACAGAGAACGGCACATCAACATCATGGTAAATCAATTAAAGTAAAATAATGACAATACATAAACAAAGGACATAAAATAAATAAAATTGTACAGGGGAAGCTACTACCATAAAATAAGCAGCAGCAATATCAACAACACGTACATTTATATTCCTTATACACCCGCCATTGTCAAGTGGTGGGTCGCGACGCCGCATTATGTATTTATTAATAAACTGTTAAAATAAAGAGCTCAACATCATCTTGTCTAATTCTATCAGTAGCGTGGGAAACCTGGTCTCTCGGTGTGGCTCCTGGCTTCAGAGCTCTCTCCACCAGCAGCCCTTCCACTGGCGTTTCGTCCCCCTCATATAATCCCCAGTTATTCTTGTCTCCTCCTCCCAACAGTCCTCTGATTGCCATGGGGTTTCACTCATAAATTCAAATTGCCTGCATTTGGTCTCTCCCCAAGCCAATCCTGGCTCAGCATTTAAAACTTTAATGTTCCACGAATCAGGCTGCCACCATTGTTGGGGGTCAACCTGTTTCTTGGGTTCTGCAGGCAGGGCCCTTAACCAGGTCCTTATAAATGAATAACGCGTGGTTGGTCGATCGGAATATCACATGTGGTGAGGTAAAGTGTGGGCTGATTCCAAAACAATTCCACCGTACGTGCTGGTATTCTCATCTCATTATCTGAAACCGCTTAATCCTATATAGGGTCACGGTGAGCCGGAGCCTATCCTGGAAACACAGGGCGTAAGGCAGGAATACACCCGACGACGGGACGCCGGTCCATCGCCAGGCATTGCGGGACAATTTTAGTCTGCGAGCCAATCAACCTATCCAGGAGCATGCTTTTGGACTGTGGGAGGAAACCGGAGTACCCGGCGAAAACCCACGCGGACACGGGGAGAGCATGCAAACTCGTATTATTTTGGGTAAATTTCCTGTTCAGAACTTTGCGAATTAATCTCTGCCATTCAGATATCATCATTCAGTTCCAACGAGACTCAAACTGCACCTTCTTATCTTATTATATTACTTTTTCACAACATCAATTCTTCCCTGTCAATTCTACCCAAATTTGCATTTCCCACGGAGAAAAGCTCGTGCATCTTTATGATGCGTGTTTAATATATCAGTATGTATTATAATCACTTGTCAGCTGCGTGAACAACATTGTGTTTAACTGTTAACCTGTTAACAATGTGGTCAGAACCGCACTGACAGTTTCAGGCTATTATGGAGACGATTTGTGATCAGACCAGCAGATATGTAAGAAAGGTTTCGAGCGTGGCATCATCTGCCAACAAAGTGGGTCCATCCAGTTGATGTCATTGGGTGTATCTGATTGGCCTCCCACAGTCAAACGATGCTTGTGATGCCCTTATGAGTCGACTGATACATTCAAAATCCTAGGCAAGGTGCTGGGTTGGAATAAGGCATATAAAGTACTGTTGATGTGGTTTAAGTCAAAATTATATGACAGCACTACTCTGGTGAATCACGCTGCTCAGGTAGTGACCTGACCAATATTTTGATACAATGACTAAGTAGACAGAACACCTTCTTCGCACACCTATCGCTGCACGTAAAAATAAATGCATTTTTTACACATTCCATCAGAAAAACGGCGTCGTGGAAATTGTTACTTTTCAGCAGCATTTCCGTAATAAGAGCAAATTACGGACCAATTTTGACATTTAGTGCCTTATCAGCAATCCCGCTCGCTTAAACCAATCATAGGTGAACTGCCAGATGGTTATAGGCAAGAGCCGTTCCTAATAGCTCTCAGTCCTGATCAACATTGGGTCACATTCGGGGGAGCAGATCAGGTACTATGTTTAGAATCCGACCATGTATAATTTAAGAAGACCGCAGGAGTCATGATTTGATTAATTACATTACCTTTTTAGCCATCGTTTAGCATTAAAATCAATAGCGACTCCAAGAGTCGCCGTTATATTAGAAGCTTTTTTTTTTTAAACTCATGCTATCATTATTATTAATGTGCTTTACTCCGATGTGATCCAGCATTAAAATATTTTCCCAATATAGTTTAGCATGGTGGGAAAATCTTTTAGTGTCTGAGATTGTTTATTGATGTTTTAAAAATGTGAAGAAACATATTGTCGATTCGCCAGTCACATATTTAGCACACAGCCAAGCGTGTCGTTACATATTTGCTGTGGATATATTATCCTGAATTCTTCAGATTATAAAAACAAAAACATTTTCTACTGTATGTTAAATCACAAGTTGAAGGTACATCTGAAGATCTGGTAGGTGTCTGGGTGTTGTATAACCAAATTTGTGTCATTTTGTACTGATGTAGGTTTTCACAGCTTGATGCATGATTGCTTCTAAAAGCTGCTCTTTCGGGATATCCGTGTCGAGTGCCTCTTCTGTCTCCTTCGCGACGTGCCGCCTCCCACAGTGGAGGCGTTCAGCGGGGTGGTAAGCGTTCGGTACAGGAGAAGCGGGAGGGGAGGTTGCGACAATCTAAGTTACTTTCACCCTGGGTGATTGTTGCACAGAAGGGGCTTGCAGAGAGAGTTGATGATTGTGCTGATATTATGCGTGCTGGTTATCCACCTGTGTTTTTTTTGGGACGCGTCTCTACAGTGGAAGTACAGCAGTGAGGCTGTTGACAAATTTGTTTGCAGTTTTGAGCGTGAGCGGCACGGTGGCCCAGTGGGTAGCGCTGTCGCTTCACAGCAAGAAGATCCCGGGTTCGAATCTTGGCTCGGGTGCCTTTCTGTGTGGAGTTTGCGAGTTCTCTCCCCGTGTCCGCGTGGGTTTTCGCCGGGGACTCCGATTTCCTCCCACAGTCCAAAAAACATGCTGCTGCATTGGTTAATTGGCTTGCAGACTAAATTGCCCGGGGTACCCGGTGATGGACTGGCGTCCCATCGTGGGTATATCCCTACCTTGCGTCCTGTGTCTGCCGGGACAGGCTCCGGCTCACCGCGACCTTGTACAGGACTAAGCGGTTTACGCCCGAGGAGGAGGAAGGAGGAGGAAGTTTTGAGCGTTATTTCTTTAGACAACAATATTTTACTTTGGAACCTGCTATTTCCGTACGTCAAAATTACTCATAAATGGACACCATCCAGAATAATCCTGTTGAAACTCAGTAAATAGTTCCTGGGTAAATAAAAAAACAATGTGTGAAATGTGCAAAAAAAGTAGAAAAGTGTAAATAAATAAATGGTGTACTCCATTTGGTCTGTTTATTTAAAGTGTGTTTATATACACACATTTTCTAAGCAACTAATCTTCCACGTTTAGTAAAGGCAATAGTGCAGTTAAGGTAATGCACAAGCAATCGTATTAAATTTTTACATTTGTGGCAACATGTGTAGACTATGCTGACTTATCTGCAGCACAATGCAATATAATTTACTGGCACAGCTGCTCGATGGTGCGATTGAAATTCCCATTGATAGAATGACCACTTTCAGATCTATTTTAAGTTACTGCCATTTTAACAGGAGGAAATGTATATGAAGAGACTGGCATCAGAGTCTCTAGGCTGTGCATTTTACAACAAAAACACTCCCAATTTCGAATGGATGTCGAGAGTTTAATAAAAAGAGAGGCTTTGTTGACCTTCAAATTGCGGCTCCGGTTAGCTGAAGAAATTAACTCAATTTATTGATGAAATTGTTACAAAATTGGCCATCAAAATTGTGTATACTTTGTCAGTATTATTTTTTGTAATTCCTTAAGAGAAGACTTAGATATAAGCGCAAAGCAAGGTATTATTGTTCCTTGCTTACAGCGCCTATAGAATTTTTGAAGGCATATGAAGCAAGTACGTCACATCGCACGCTTTTTATAACGGCAAGCAGAGCAAATACACTATGCACTTGTAGGGACATATTTTTTGTACTAAAGAAGTGTTTTAATCATAATTAGTATAATGATTTACACGTTTGAAATAAATAATATCAGCCGTTAATTAATAATTAATGTTGATTAAATGTTACAATTCATGACATGCAAGTATTCGTTTAGTGTCGAAGATAAAGCGACTCAGGCACGAAGATAACGCAGAGAAACAGGGTTAAGGCAGCCATGCAGTGAACATTTTCCAGACACTGATTCCTATAAAATATATTCCGGGATAACGGATGAGTTTTTAGCCTTATGAAAAGAAACAGAAGCTGGTGGAAACCCATGCAGAACGTGAGAGAAAGAAAACACAAACTCCACACAGAAAGCTGCCTCAGGGTGAGAATCAAACCACTTTGGGCAGACCTTGTTATTGTGAGGAGCCGATGTTAGAAACTGAGCCGGAAGTTCAGTTAATAATAATAATTAATAACAATAATTGTTTTTTTCGGTACCACGTTTGTTTATAGTTACTATGTTGCGGTGAGTGCCCAGACACCCACAGTAAGTTTGGATATTGCCAAGAGACACTCGCACTCGATATGAAAAGTCTCATCTCGTCTCATTGTCAGAAACCGTTTAGTCCTGTACAGGGTCGCGGTGAGCCGGAGCCTATCCCGGCAGACACAGGGCGCAAGGCAAGGATATACCCACGATAGGACGCCAGTCCATCACCGGGCACTGAGGGCAATATAGTTTGCAAGCCAATTAACCTATGCAGCAGCATGTTTTTTGGACTGTGGAAGGAAACCGGGGTGCCCGGTGAAAACCCACGCGGACGCGGGGAGAGAACATGCAAACTCCCACACAGAAAGGCACCTGAGCCGAGATTCGAACCCGGGACCTTCTTGCTGTGAGGCGACAGCGTTACCCACTGGACCACCGTGCCACCCAATATGAAAAATACACTCGAAAATTTGTCTTTTTGAATCGGCATCTTTATCCCTTCAAAAAGGTGAAAAATATTGATTGTGCTGAAAACGAAGCTTTATATTCAGAGCAACGCAAGACTAGCCACCTCAGCACTGACTCAGTAGCCAGTAGTTGTGTAGAGTTAATCTGCCTAGAGTGCAGTCAAACTTCCATAATCTATAACAAGGTGGGGATTTAACTCCTAGTTTGTAATGTAACCAGTAACCAATGAAACCCATCCACGTGTGGGACACGCCAAGCTTTCACGACGTAACTGGTTTTACATATTTTGCACGTAAATGTTGGGGGTGCTTATGCAGCGTATGATGTCAATGCACGTGTCGTGGTATTGATCTGGCAGTAAGGTAAGACAATGTTTTCATTACAGGTTGTTCATAGACAAAAGACATGCAGTACTCTGTATTGGTTAATGTCACTGACGGTGGAATGCATTAATGAAAAAATACACATACAACTTCCAAAAACACACTGGATTATGAAGTTCGTATACTACTTTAGGTTCAGGATGTTTTGATAGTCATGTCACCTTGATGAGTATCGCCCTTCTCTCTGGGACATTATAGACCAATATAGTAAAGCTTCAGGATACCGATTAAATGTCCACAAGTCAAGATTGATGCCCCTATTGGTGGGGCTCTTATCTCCCTTGGATCGCTCTTCTTAATTAATCTGGTCACCATATGAAATTAAATACCTGGGAGTAATTTACCCTAATTGCTTGGCGCACCTTTTCATAACTAACGTTTCTCCATTTTTACTGTCAACAAAAAAATACTGAATTATGGAAATATCAATGCTTGGGTTTTCCAACTCGCTCCACAGGAGTGAAGATGACTATTCTCCCCAGATTAATTTATCTTTTTAAGAATGCTCTCCGTTTACATCCCAGTCTCATACGCATGAACTCTCCTTCTGTTATATATGGGGGCGGCGTTTGGCGTGAATTGACTTAAAGACTCAAAACGGCAGTGGCTATGCCTTCCTTGATTTTAGCAAATTTCATAAAACAACTGCATCTTTACCCCAATGGTGCTAATGGGCAGAACAAATACTACACCCTCTCTCGATAATGGGTATTGCATTTGCTTTATCCAATGATCTACCTTCCACCATACACTTCTCCCTCATGATCGGTGAGCACTATAGTTCATATTTGAAATTGGCCACAATTAAAAAACAATCTTCCAACAACATTAACCCCTTTTTTTTTCCATCTCTGGGGTAACCCTTCCATCAAGATTAACAAACAACCCTAAGCCTGGAATGCATGGAGGGACACGGGCACAGCATCAATTGCCCACCTCTTAGGCCCTAAAGCAGGGTTCTGTCAATTCAGACAAATTTGAGAAACCACTGACATCCCCCTAACTCAATCTTTCTGATACAACTAAGACACGCCACATCTGCCTCGTTCTTCTCTATCCTCCTACTGTGCCTTCACGCAGAAGTCCTCCACCTAGATTGTATCAACAACCTAACAGGGGCATACTCTTCATTAATCCAAGCAACAGCAACACCAAGACTCGGGACAGCAATTCTATGGGAATATTTACTGGGAAAACCAATATCAGAAACCATTCGTGCCAACATGTGAAATAGTTCTACAATTTTATCCAAAATCTACACGTCTATCCATTGTCAGATGATGAGGATAGAGTCCTACATACTTTTGACCGAACGAACCAAAAAAAGGCGAAATGTAATTCCCTTGCCCTCTGCAATGTAGGTAAAAAAAAAACCCTCTATGCAATAAACCCAGACTCTGTCTAGTAACAACCACATAGAAAAAAAAAGATAGGATCACATGTTTTTGGTTTTTATTGAATTGTAAATAAACGGTTGTGATGTAATATTACATCCGAACGATTCCCTCCGGTAGTTAAACAAAACAAGTTACATTGTGCTATAGTCTTACATTAAGCTGTTGTTCCGTCGCATTACCGCATAATGTGGGTACTCATCTCATCTCACTGTCAGAAACCGCTTAGTCCTGTACAGGGTCGCGGTGAGCCGGAGACTATCCCGGCAGACAAACGGCACAAGGCAAGGATATACTTACGATGGGACGCCAGTCCATCAGGTGTGAGTACTTAAAAAAAATACATGCACTATAGCATTTCATGGTAAAATCACATATAAGTGGAGAATAACCTGTGAAATAATTATAATATCCGTTTCACTTTCGGCCCCCTTCTTATCCACCGCAAGCCACGTTTCTGCCTTATTCTCCTTGGTGATTAATAGGACCCACTTCTAGATCCGAAGGAGTAGTTAATGCTGCATTCCATCCCCTTCCAAATGCGTTTCCTTCATTACCGCATCAACCTAAAATCAATTCTTAAACAAGACTGATATTTTTTTAGGCAAGCTTCTGTTACGCAGACACAGTAAACGTTGGTTTGCTTAACATTTGTTCAGAGAATCTACCATCCAAATTCTATATTTGGTTAGTAACTCCCTTCTAACAAAAAAAGACTGTTCTATTGTATTGGGTTTAAATTCAGCCACCGTGTGCTGTGGAATACTGAATATACCTCAGGTCCACCTGCCACAGATATCAATTCTTGGCTCTTGTTGTATCAGTGGCCAATATAACAAGCATTCAGCTAGGAATTCCAGAAGTAAACTTCACAGCATGGACTAAAAATATGAAGGATAACATTTCTGATGACATTTTGACTTTTTAGTAAGAGGTTTTGTCAGAGGTTTTTGATTTGCCCGTTTGATAGAGAAAGACATCTCACTCCACACCCTCCACCTCTGCTATCTTGTGACAAACGCGGTGGTCTCCGATGTGCGCGCGATTTTTGAACAACATTTCTTGATGACTGTGCTTATTTAAACCTGTGTGGAGCAACGTCACAGTAGGGTAGCGTTGTGTGAAGCCACGAGCCGATGGATATATTTTGCTGGTCACTTCACTGCGCAAATGGGAACTCTACCCATGACAAACAATGGTCAATTACGACATCGTTTAGCGTTTTAGCCCTTTTAAATTCGACCTTGCTGTACACCCTCTACTATATAAATAGCCCCATTCCTTGCCTTCAGCCTGAGTTCCCCACGTCTAAAGCACGCGCCTCCCATTCCCTTTGACTTCTCTGCCCCCGTTTCACCCTTACATAAGAGCACCACGTATTCATTTGTTGCTTCCCTTTAGCCACCCACCCAGTCACAGTCGTAGAGATTTATGACTATGCTTTGGCAGAGGTGTAAGAGTTCCATTGTTAACTGGGAAGGTTTAATGCATCTTGCTTCAGAAAGGGCCAAAAGCATCGCATCACCCTTACAAGGCAGGGTTTTTTTTGTCACAGGGAAAATCTATCCATGACTGCTGAACATCGTAACTTAATGTTTAAGATCGAGCTTTGTAAAATGCTGGCCTACATCAATACGCTACACGGCCTTGATTTTAATTTCGATCTCAAAGTAGTTGACATCAGTAGGAGGACCTGTTAAAACTCAGCAATCATCAGCAACGCACCCATTGGACTGGAGATTGGGTGTTTTCCAAGGAATCGAAGTGCTGCAAGCTCGATGCCACACACAGCACACACCGTGCTGAGCACCTGCACCATTGTCGCACAAACACGCCGTAAAAAAAGAACAAAATCTTATCGGCCTCTGCACTTAACGATGATGGGCAGTCGAGGGGTCACCCGATGCATCGTAGTTTAGTATTGCTGAATAATGTCCTAGTGTATGACTTTCAGAGCGATTTGCCTTGCTCTAATCATTATTTGTCCCGTTCCACCCACCTCCTTCTTTTCAAACTGATCAATAGCGTTCAGGATTTTAAAAACAATGCTACTATTACAGTTATGTGCCTTTGGAATGCCCTTGTTCAGTGCTAAAGAAGATGTGTTGTAATCGAATACACGTCTCTACCTGTGAGTGATGTGCCTCATTCAGGATGGGCATAAGTCATTATCGTTTTGTTATTGCGTTTGTTGATCGTAGAAAACTATTTATTGGCTGGATCCTGACATGTTTTTGCAGTAATGGGTGATGACGCTGTGTGCAATCATGATTCAATAGTTTACAGGTAATTGTTCAGCATTAAGTTGTATGGCCAACACCAGTTACAGTGAATATTTTTTTTGTTAAGAAACAAGCCTGAGGGTGCCTCTAACGTGCGAGGCGAAACGTCGCGATGGAGGGAGAGGGAGCGATCGACGCGGCTGTGCTGATAGAGCAGCTTTTCGAAGCAATCATGCATCGAGCCATGAAAACCTACATCATTACATGAAACAAAAACTCAGTGGAAACCCATACAGCACAGGAGAAAAACATAGAGAACCCAAACAGAATGGTGCCAGAGTTGGAAATCAAACCCAGGCCCTTCTTGCTGCACAACTTTTTTGTCCAATTGTGTTCAATTACACTAATGAACGCCAATAAACTACTCCTCAAATAATTCACAGACCTGTAATCACTGATAAAGCTATTCCCAGATCATGCTGGACCGACGACCTGGAACATATTCCCACCCCAACTACAGCAACACTCATTCCAACCAGAACCTACAACACAAACCTCCAGTAAAGCCTCTCCTTTGCTCCGAGTTCGCACCTAGTCCCAAACTAGTCACGATTAAAAACTTATATTTATTATCGTGCAAACAAACATATAATTTGAATAAACTCTACTGAATACCTCTGAAGGCCAGCACACGACAGGGTGGGTGGCCAACATCATGAGCGGCCACCATTGTCTCCCTCGAGGCGATGTCTAGACGCCACATCAGGTACTAATTTGAGGCTGAGTCGACGTAGGGGAGGCCCAGGACCGGTTCAGAAAATCGTCACTGATAGTAGCCGTGAGCGTGACTTGAACTCGGGTCGCCGGGTTCGCAGCACAGCACGGTAACAACTGCACGACTGCTCGCTCCCCACTACCATACACTCCTGCACCACCATTCCCAAAGGGCCAAGCCAGTTTTAAATGCGCGCACACACACAGTACGGACTATACCACGCATGTGACGCCAGTACATCGCTCAGCACTGGGGGCAATTTACTCAGCAGGATAATTAACCTGGGCAGCGACGTGTCTTTGGTCGGTGGGAAGAAACCGGAGTATTCGGCTAAAAATCGAAGCGGGACATCATTATTATTGTTCTGTAGCAGTTAACGTTATTACGGCCGAGAGCCTGTTTGACTGTATCGTAACAATGGCACTTAATTGTTTTATGCACAGAGAATATGAGGCATGTCCCTCGTTGTTTCTTGGAGAGAGTGGTAGAGGCGCGGCCCTGCAAGTGCTTCCAGATGCGCTGCTGGCAGAAGAGCCTCCACAAGGAGGAGCTCTAGAGAGTCATTGGCCTAATCTTGCACGCTGGACGAACGACATTAATTATAACCTCACGATTGTGTATGAGAGGCACAGCATTACGCGCATAACGGTAATAGTACGTTGCATTTCTGTGGCAGATTTAACCTCGTTGTTTGCTTTATACAAAGCATTTCAGAATTGCGCTCAGGAGCTGCTCTTTCGGGATAGCCGTGGTAAGCATTCCATGTCCTTCGCGACGTTTCACCTCCCACATTGGAGGCATCTCCAGGCGGTGCCGAGGAGAAACGCTCTCCATGGCTCTCTGGCAACAGCAGCACTGAAGAGCAAGGCTCATGAATCGAGCCGTGACAAACTGAAATTGTTCAAAACATTGTCTGCGATTGCAGTAGATTTGTCCCGAAAGTCTGCGTGTCTGGCGTTATACTAATTGTTTATACATCACTGCCTGGGTGTCAGCCGTGGTGCTGGCTGCCCACCCCCTCATGTTCCGTGCTGGTATTTACGCTGTTGGCCTGTGCCTGCTCAGGAACACTTCTTCCTTTATTTGTTTGAACAATAATTTTATTATATTTTAGTTGATGGCCTTCATTGACTTAAAGTCATTATTCGCTTAATCTATTCAGATGCTGTTGATAAACCCTTCTCTCCATAGCTCTGTGCAGCGGTTTGTGACCCTCAGGTAAAAGGCGCTTTAAAAATACAAATAGTATTATTGTTATAGATGTCGCCCAGTGCCATGGAGCACGTGGGCAAACACAGAGGTGACGTAATATAAGTGCTTTGACATTATACAAGTCCAAAACAGAGCATTTTCAAACGGTCCAATATGCTGTATCTGTCGTATATACATCTCTATTCCTTTTAGTTTATCTGCCCTTTGGTTTTATACGATGTTATGTTGGTCTTTTCGGAAGTTCATTGTGTCACAGGAATCCAGCATCTAGAGCTTGCAATCTTTCTGCATACTTTCTGCTGCAATAATTTCTTTCTATCTAAACCAGAATTATATTACATCATCTGAATATATAATATTGTAGCAAAATATGTCATGTTACATAAGGCCTTGCAGTTTCTGTACATTCTAAACTAGCCCACTCGGAAATTATTTTTGTGATCAAAATCCAATTTCTCAACCACATCTGAATTTACAAGTTCGGGGAAGCCACCTCTATAATTGAGGACTATGTGAAATTATTTCAATCCTACACTTTTCATCTCTTCTCACCTACAGATGAAACCACCACAAGATGAGACAGCCATTGGAAACCCTTTATTCCGTCATTCCCCATTTAGCAAATACCACTGGAAAAGCTTGCGTCATATGATAATATTGTGCCATGGAACAACAGGACGACAAGATTGGCCCTCTTTTTAAAAAAATATGTGGGCCACACTTCCTCCACGCTTTTAACAAACATAATTACAAGTATCTTGCAAGGTCAGCATGCTCTATAGATGTAGTAATTGTTGCACTCAGGAAACTGCTTCAATTTGAGGCATCTATTTTTTAACACTGCTCTTCACAGTGCGCCTTTTTTTTTCCCACTTAGTGATAATGGGTAACTGTTTAGAACATGTCGAACAACACTCATGGGTATATGGCTGGGGTGAGTTTTAGATAAAAAAAAATTCTGATAGGAAATAATGTAAGTTCTAAAATGAAATAACCTGTCTACATACTTGACAAAGTCTCATCTC
>JAZEWT010000008.1:3529848-3547689 GCA_036362905.1 Mordacia mordax | reverse complement strand
GATTCCTTGAGGCATAGCAAAGCTGAGCTCGGCTCCACGCCTCCGTATTACCTCTTGTCCTTGACCAGGTGTACAATGTGCGTGCGTACCGACAGTATCGTTTTATTTAACTCAAGGAGAGACAGCGACTTGTATGGGCAACAAGTGCCAACGGGTGGTAGCAGAGCAAGTAGGCTGATGACTGAAAATTTGCATTGACGTGACCACCAAACAGGAACATTTAAGCATTGTTTTTTTATCAGTAGAAAACCTCGTGCAGAAATACCAACGCCAATATCATAGACTTCACTGCTTCTCATCGGATAGAGGAGCTGATGAGCTCACACGGGATACATGATGTTATCAGCTCCTCTATCGATAAACAGGTGATCAACTTGCAGTAATGTAACATGAGCTGAAATGTACTTATTAGATATCTACGGCCAGCCATTTCTTTCTAGGCACAACATGTGACATCTATTCCTGAATGTTAGAGCATTGCTAAGCTGCAGTCTACTGTAAAAAGCACTAAGGTACTGTCTGTGCCTGAATTAATGAACATTTAAACACGTACATGCCTAGCACAGCCGATTGTGCCCAGGACTTGATAGGATAAGATAAAACATGAGAAAGGAGCAGCGGCTTTAGAGACAAATGCGGTGTCCTGGAAGGCTCTTCTCTTCGATCAGGAATACTTGAAGTGTGCCGGTGAAGTACAATAACAAAACAATACAAATGAAGCGTTTAGTAGCCTGCGGATTAAAGGTTGTGCGATGTGACGATTTTATCCCTTTATATAATGGCCTTTTATACTCTGTGAATGAGGCTAAATGTAGTTTTTAAGGATCATAGTAAAGCAATGTAAAGCCTTTACCTGCCTGACATAACCCTTGGGCAGCCTCCGAGCCTGCAATACCTCCCTTTGCATTATAAATGTACTGTACATGAAGTGCAATAGGTTGAGCGTATATTCATGAAATATTCTCAGACTAAACAGAAAAGAAATGTAAAGAATTCAATTTGCGAATTTGCAATTATTATAAGTTCATAACATTAATGAATTTTAGTAACTGCTTAATAATGTAAAGTGTTGTGGAGAGCCAGACCCTATCCAGCCAAACACAGGGCTTAAGGCAGAGCAATACCATGACCTACTTCATGCAACCTCCTCAACAAAACACCTTGGATCCTCCAATACGGCTGCTTGCTGCTTGTGCCCAGATCGCACCTCCGTTCGGTGGGTGACAGAGGCTTCTCGCGCGCTGCTCCCAGACTCTGGAGCTGCCTTCCGTGGGAAATTCGGGCAGCTGAGACCCTGGGCATCTTCAAATCCCGTCTCAAATCTCAATTGTTCCGCTAGGCCTTGAAGTTATCTGGCTAGGACTGTTGATGCTGCTCACTGCTATTTGCTTGGATGTGCCTGCTCTGGAACACTTCTTACTTTTTTTAGTTTTAACAATTATTTAATTTGTTACTTGATGTCCTACATTGATCTAAAGTTATTATTTTACTCAAGTGATCTATTCTCATGTTGTTGTTGACATACGGTTCTCCTCATAGCTCTGTGCAGCGCTTTGTGACCCTCTGGTGAAAGGCGCTTTAAAAATGCAAATATTATTATAAATACGCAGGTTTGGACACCGGCCCATCGCAGGACACTGGGTGCAATGCAGTAATCAGCAAGGTCGCTTAATTGAGGCAGCAGCATACGCTTGGACTGCGTGAGGAAACCGAAGTACCTGGTGAAAACCCATGCTGATATGGGGAGAACATGCAACCTCTATCCAAAAAGCCACCCAAGCCAGAAATCTATTCTAGGCCCTTCCTGCCCTGTGACCTGTTGCCCCAGAGTCAGGATTGGTTTGTCAAAGGAATGTGGAATTGTTTTTCTTCTAAGCATTCCCACAAATGAGCACTAGCAACCAATAATTCTGTGAGAGGGTAACGCAATAATCTTGTTATCGATTCGTGTCGGGAAATAAGCCTATATGCTGTACGATGAATTCTGCAATGAAGCCAATAATGTAAAACAATACCTAATAATAAATGCTAACCAATCACCAGAAATATTTCTAGATAACCAAAACAATATATTCTAACCCACAGGTCCGTATTGTATCTCATCTCATTGTCAGAAACCGCTTAGTCCTGTGCAGGGTCGCGGTGAGCCAAAGCCTAACCCGGCAGACACAGGGCTCAAGGCAGGGATATACCCACGATTGGACGCCAGTCCATCACCGGGCCAGTGACGGACTGTGTTTTTACACGAGAGCATCAGATAACATTGCTTTAAAAACGATCGTGTTTTACTGGTGCGTCACGAACTGCACTGAAAACGATCTCCAATGGGCATGTTTACACCGTGGTATTTTACTTAAAAGTTCTAATTCTAGTTTTACTTCGTGTGCAATAAAAAAAACAGATTGTTTATAACACGTATAGCTATGATGGCACGCATACAAGTACATTACACTCTGCCATTAAGAGTTAAGATCTCCCTTTACCTTCACCACATTTGTTATGGTCACGCAAACGTGACATTTGTGACAAATGCTGGAACACGTTTTTTAGGTGGCATTTAAAACGCCAAAATGGGTTCTATTCGGATACATTAATATCAATCTGAAATGCAAAGTCTCGACTGTGCCTGCTAAGTACAAAGCTCCCAAATAACTTTGTTGGAAGAATAAAAGTGCAGTGTCATGGAGTCACGGGCACTGAAGACAACCAGCGATTGGAATGGACATGGCTAATGCCATCACTTTTAAGCACGCTTACCAACATCGACTTGAAAAGCACTCCTGAAACAGCACCGATTCCTTGAGGCATAGCAAAGCTGAGCTCGGCTCCACGCCTCCGTATTACCTCTTGTCCTTGACCAGGTGTACAATGTGCGTGCGTACCGACAGTATCGTTATATTTAACACGGTTAATTATTTACACCGCGCATCCCACGTAGCAGTTCATCTCAAGGAGAGACAGCGACTTGTATGGGCAACAAGTGCCAGCGGGTGATAGCAGAGCAAGTAGGCTGATGACTGAAAATTTGCATTGACGTGACCACCAAACAGGAACATTTAAGCATCGTTTTTTTATCAATGGAAAACCTCGTGCAGAAACACCAACGCCAATATCATAGACTTCACTGCTTCTCATCGGATAGAGGAGCTGATGAGCTCACACGGGATACATGATGTTATCAGCTCCTCTATCGATAAACAGGTGATCAACTTGCAGTAATGTAACATGAGCTGAAATGTACTTATTAGATATCTACGGCCAGCCATTTCTTTCTAGGCACAACATGTGACATCTATTCCTGAATGTTAGTGCATTGCTAAGCTGCAGTCTACTGTGAGAATCACTAAGGTACTGTCTGTGCCTGAATTAATGAACATTTAAACACGTACATGCCTAGCACAGCCGATTGTGCCCAGCACTTGATAGATTAAGATAAAACATGAGAAAGGAGCAGCGGCTTTAGAGACAAATGCCGTGTCCTGGAAGGCTCTTCTCTTCGACCAGGAATGCTTGAAGTGTGCCGGTTAAGTACAATAACAAAACAATACAAATGAAGCGTTTAGTATTCTGCGGATTAAAGGTTGGGCAAGGCGGCCAAATGGGTACATTTGGACGAGTGAGTTAAGCCAATAGTCTCCATCGTTTAAGTAGATTTCAACTGATAAATCCACCCCGTCAAATAATCCTGAATTCAATAAAGTCGCCGACGCTGATATTAAACGATGAAAATAATCAACAAAAAACTTGGGTTAAAGCTGAAGGTTTTCGAGATTACAAATGAGTCTTTGTGACTTTAGAAGCCGCTGATGCCACGACACCTCGCTACCTTCTGTTTTAACAAATCTTCCACCGTCTGGTATTATATCTTCGCCTTGATCGCCAGTCATGTGGAGATCATAATAATAATAATTGCATTTATAGAGCTCATATCACCACAGGGGAGCGCTGCAATGCGCTTTGTGACCCTCGGGTGAGAACCAGTCTCCATCCTTCACATAAGTCTGACCGAGAGCAGCTTTTTTCCAGCCACAAGTTATTGCATTTACCTCAGGAATTGTGACCTGTTTTGCTATTTCATTCTTGTAATTCATCTGCGGCCTGGCGTTTCCACTTGCCCCGGTTTTTTTTTCCTCTTTCCCACCATCGTTCTGTTTTCGGAGGTAGCTATCCTAGGAAATCTCTAAGTTTTCCAGAAACGAGTCATTTAAATATCTGGATGTTTTCCAGTTACACGTACAGTCCTCCCTTTTATTTTTACTGTTTACTCCCGTGAAATGTCTCGTTTTATTATCCCTCCAAGGTGGCGACCATAATAGGGCCTTATCTAGCACGGGGAGAACTCATGGCAGTAAACATCAGTGTTACAAATCGTGCCAAGTGACAGTTACGGGCTGGGATTGCACGGCGCAACTGCATTGAGAACAACAGTGACGTGTACTGATGTAGGTTGTCACGGCTTCGATGCATGAGAGTTGCTCTCCATGGGTGTTTTTTCGGTAGAGCTGTGTCGAGTGTTCCTTCTCCTTCCAAACGTGGGACGCGAAACGTCGCGAAACGGCATGGCTACCGCAAAGGAATATTTATGATGATAAATCACGGCGGTAGTGTTTCTTCATGCACAACAAATGCATGTCGTGTTTGTTTTGTGGTCAGCCAGTAACATTTTTGGCATCCAAAAGGCACGCGCGTTTTCAGAATTTAATTTGTCATGCATAATTGAATGTTCCATTCCTCATACTTAGACGTAAAACAGTTTTTTGCTTAATTCCTACTGAGCCATCATACACACAACCGCGAAACGTGAACAATGTTGGCGGGAGCTAAAGGCAGTGTCTGGGATAACAACAATACCAACCGCCATTCGCCACTAAGTGGCGGTGACGTCACCGCGGCACCTGTGCCAGGCCAGGTGGACGTTCATGTGACGTGAAGTGTCGAAGGCTCGCCGACAGGAGGTCACGGGACAGACGCAGATGTTATAGGCTGCCTGACTGGGATGACTGGCAAATGCACCACCTGTGCTCCCTACTCTGCTAACTCGCTGTGTTTCAGCCGCCCGGCACTCCACTCCTTGGTATGAGCGATGCTCCTTCACTCTCCTCTGTTGTTGGAGAGCGACTGCCTCCAACTGCCCCGTAGCATTCCTTCACGACCCTCCTTAGAGATTGATGTTGACACCGCTGTTACCAGTTTTCAGCAAATCCACTCAACTTGAGGTCATCCCGTGCCACATCGGTCCACCTCTTCTCCAAACTGTGCCGCGTCTGTTTAGCTCCTCTCTCCAACTAAACAGAAGCTTCTTGGACATGTGGTAGCCGAGCATATGGACTACATGACCCAGCCACCACAGCCTCATCAGCCGAAGAAACTCACCTATGGGTCTCTCTCTAGATCTTTAGAGAAGGTGTGAGTCACTCCCCACACAATTCCAATCTGGTTAAACCCAGGGTAGATCGGAAGCAGTTTCATATTGGCGAGGATGTTCCGCTGGGGGGGGGGGTGGGGGGCGGTCCACATTTGGCAAGCGTAGCTGACAAGACCCGAAGATTCATGTGGAGCGACAGGTCAGGCAGCCTCTACACAGTGTTATGCGACTGACAAAAATATAATTCCCTCCCGACTGATTCGTAGTGAGATCTCGGCTGCCAAATCGGAGCTGGCCATAAGCATATTGCATCTGTATAGGAACTTCTCCACAATCTCCACCACTGCCCCAGCACTCATGTAGAGATGAAGGGGTGGAGTATTCGGTAGCATAAAATACCCAGGCAGGTGCTTGTTTTTTAAGGGGATGATCGTAAGACTCCAGCCCTTTGTGGCATACTGCAAGTTCAACAGCACAGCCCCCAACCCATCCTCAGAGTAAGTGGCAATTACCAAATCGTCGGCATACTAACATAATTGGCTAATAGAGAGATATCCCTTGAATGCAAACGGGGATCAATCAGTCTTCCATTGTACCTGTACCAAATGGAAATTTCACTGGGTTAAATAATGTAGGAGCTCGAGGGCATCCCTTTCGCACCCTAGAATGAACAGGGAATGGCTCTGATTCCCGACCACTTAGCTTTACCTGGGCTTGGCCACCTTTATTAAAGGTCCTTTGTTATTTTCAGCAGAGTCAGGGACGTCGAAAGCACAAAGAACAACCTGCAGCTCTGGCGTGTTGATGGTATCGTAGGCCTTGAAAAGCTCAATAAAGCAGAGATGCAGGACCTATTGGAAGTCCCGACACCTCTCTTGTAACAGCCAGATAGAGAATATGAATGTTATCTGTGCAGGACCGCTCCAGCCTATAAGCGTAGTATGGTTCCGCAAGTCTCTCTTCAGCATGCCTGATAAAGCGGTGTTGAATGATCCTTGCCAAGACCTTTCCCAGCACACTGAAGAGTGAGATGTCCTTGTAGTTATTACAATCGATGGGGTGCTCTTTCTTAAGAAGGGCATTCTTCCAAACCTGTGGAAGCCGTCCTGTCCTCGAGACAGTTGTAATGATGTCATGTAGGGCAGTCTGCAGACAAATACCACCTTCCTTCACCATGTCGCTTGAGAGATAATCTCGTTCCAGTGATTTTCCTCGTCTCAGGCCGTGGATCGCTTTACCTACTTCGTCTACAGATGGAACCTCCGACAGCCACTCACAGAGATGGCTGCTTCTTCCCACGTCTGAGGCACCGCAGCCCCAGCAGAGTCATCTCTCCCATGTTGTCCAATAGTGTGCTTTCTCTTGGCTAGCTGGAACACCTCAATAAGCTACGGTTTATAGGGAGGTCTGGACCATGTGCCGAGTGCAGCCGTTCCAGCTGCATGAGCCACAGTCCCAAACCTCACCCATTTCTCCTCGGCATCAGGAGGAGGGGTCGGATACTGCAAACGATGATGGAATTCTCGCTTACAGCTTTTATCAGATAACCGAGAACAAACCACTGTGGGTTTAAATGGAGTCCTGGGCGGATGTCCATCACTGCCGTGATAGAATGACAGGCACCTCTTGCAGATGACAAGTCGATGGTCAGAGGGCAGATCAGCTCCACGATAGGTTCTAGTTTCAAGGACATGGGCCCGCATCCGCTTTTCTGTCACGATATAGTCCTGCAGACGTTCTTGCTTGGACCCGGCATACATCCATGATGTTGGGTGCATGCACTTATGACGGAGCAGCATGTTGGTGATTACGAGCCCATGAGCTGCGCAGAAGTCAAGCAGCTTCCTAATGTTGTGGCAGTACCGGTCCAGCTCTCGACGGACGAATGTCAGGCGTTCAAACATTGCACGTGGCCGCACGAAGCAGTTTTTGTTGTTTCTGGACGAACCCCGAGGGTGGGCAACGTCTCCCGGCTCTATCAAATGGGTTCTGTCAGGAGGCATCAAGAACGCCTATGCTCCCAGGGCCTCTGGAACACCACCTCTGTCCCCATCACAAACATGCACACACACGCAAAGTGATTGCAGCTACGTCACCAATTTGTAACATTGCCGCAATATATTCGTTAATGACACTGCGGTTTAAAATTAAAATAACATGTCTAATAGGTGACATCAGGTAATGACACTGCCATAGATCACAATCTTTTGTCATAAACATATAGCAACTTTTTTATTTATATATTACAACCCCAGAGTACAGCGGCATGGTGGCCCAGTGGGTAGTGCTGTCACCTCATTGCAAGAAGGTCCCGGGTTCGAATCTCGGCTCGGTGCCTTTTTCTGTGTGGAGTTTGCGAGTTCTCTCCCCGTGTCCGCGTGGGTTTTCGCCGGGCACTCCGGCTTCCTCCCACAATCCAAAAACATGCTACTGCATGTGCAGACTAAATTGCCCACAGTGCCCGGTGATGGACTGGCGTCCCATCGTGGGTATATCCCTGCCTCGCGCCCTGTGTCTGCCGGGATAGGCTCCGGCTCACCGCGATCCTGCACAGGACCAAGCGATTTCTGACAATGAGATGAGAACCCTAGAGTAAAAATATAGGAACAGCTCACCGCTTTATTGTTGTGCAGCTGTACCAAAGCACCACCGTTAAGAATTGATCATGTGTGTTTGATGATTGCTTCCCAAAGCTGTTCATTCGGGACCGCCATCTCGAGTGCTCCTCCATCTCCTTTACGACGTTTCACCTCCAGTGTGGGAGTCTCAGCATGCCTGTGGATGCCTCCAATGTGAGAGGCACAACATTGCAGAGGCGAGAGGATGTGCACTCGACATGGATATCCTGAAAGCACAGCTTTGAAAAACAACTATCACGCATCGATCCGCCAAAACCCATATCAGAATATATAATTGGATTATTTCTTTTTTAACTTCTGTAAAAAATGCGAGTAATGCTACATTCACAATGCAACTTTTCCCCACGTTGCATTTACAGTGGTCATAGAAATAGAACATTTTCAGAATCTCCTGTGTGAGCGCACCCTCGTTTCAATCAGGCATTCAGGTACACGAGCATATTGCCACAGGAGCATTTGTAGCAGAGACAATCATCGTCATTATCATTTAAAAAAATAGGATAGAAAATACAATTTTAAATGACCCGCTTTTACCGCACTCCAAAGTAGAAAATACATATTTTGAACACTATCTATCTGGGGATACAGATTGAAAGCGTCTTGGTAGGTTCCAAGTAAAAATCCTATTCATCAGGGATTGACACCACCCATCATCATTATTCATCAGAGGGGGCTTAAATGAGCAAACTGCTTTGTAATTGGTGTACAAGAGCAATTTCTGCTTGCAGAGTACTGTGGAATGCCCACCACACTGCAGCCACAAATGACGAGCGGCAGAGGTTGACCCTGTCCGTCTTTACCGGCTAGATGCCATGTTCGCAGTCGCCTTATTCCACCGAGTGTGTCCACGCGCACACGTGCGTGTTGTTGCACTACATCCGGGACTCGACTGATCTGCTCGGCCTGTGCGCGGGGAATGTTCCGTGACGTCTGGACACGGTGGCAGAATCCTGCTGCCCTGTCTCTGACAGGGGATTAGTTAACATCCGTGCAGTGGCCTTAAGTGCCACCCGTTCCTCGACACGGAATAAAACATTATTAACGTTCAGGGTCAGCTAATTAAATCTTTACCGTGGTGTGATTTTTCACCGATGGAACTTTCTGCCAGATCAAATACACCACCCACGTGAAATTGTGCCTGCGCTTTCATGAGCCTTATGTTATATAATTTGTAACGCTGGCAATGAAACCGTACAGACACTGATTTTGTACATAGGACAAACATGGTCCCTAACATGCTTTGTGCTGCTCACTTTCTTTAGTTCGATATCACATTTCACAATTTCTAACATCTGTGTGTAGAGGTTTTCAGACTACAGGTATATTTCACATATTGGGCACATTTTCCGTTTATTACTCATTGTGCAACAGGATATAAGGGAGGGATGTGTAAAACACATATATGTTAAAGGGAAACAAAATGTAAACTACAGTAACTAAAACAATTTACGCTGAAAGTCACATCCATAAAGAAATGTGCAAGCTGTCACGTAGACACATATTTAGGTAATTCCATTTGGCCACTGGAGATTTATTGCAATTACAGACGCAATTTAGTGAAAATAATGGAACTAAATCAGTTTGACCCGAAGTGACAATGTTGACCTGAGCCTCTTGATCAGTGAATGGCAACTGTTTGAGTTAATCCGAGGCTACAAAAAATGCATCTGTTCAAAGGAGTCATTTCGTTGTTTGAATAATGTGGTAGATATTCACAGCGAATCCTAGACCCGCATTCGCTCGATGGAGATTGGTTCTCGAGTGCGTTTGTACAGAGCTTAGTTTGCTGAAAATGTCATTAAATCACCATACAGTACATATTAGCAGACCACAAGGTGTGATAACAGGTTTGTTCCCCCATGTTTAAATTAATTTCTCACAATACTTTGAACATTGCACTTAAATCCCTTTAAAGACAGGAATTTGTATATTGACAACTGTAAATGCCAAAATCGCTCGATTCCTCTCGGATTTTATATTGGATCGCAGAGGGATTTTGATTGCAAGTTTCCTGAGTGTTGTCAGTAAATGGAAATGTTACTGTGGCTCGCCTTACTTGAAACTTGGTTTCTCGCTGGCACTAGTAATTGCTGGGGTGTCAGAGTGACTGTTAAACAGCTCACATGCCTAAAGCTAATGCAAGGCAACCACTTTGTTTCGGGTATCAGGCTTCGTGTCTGAGCATTGAGATTCAATGAGAGGCGTCCTTCACGATTCTAGCCAAGAAAAAACAAGGCATTGTGTTGTCAATGTCAGATGTGGCAGTTGAAAGCAATGTGAGCTTAACGTCCGTTCATGGTAAATGAGATTGTGGAAAATTAAGACACGAGCAACAATCTGTAAGGTCTGAAGCATACCTTGAAAGTAATACCTGCATTTATATAAATAACTGAATTATATATGTCGGTTTTCACGGCTCGATGTATGTGAATGCTCTTAATAGTTGTTCTTTAAGGCTTGTTGTGGCGAGCGTTTTTCTATCACTGGGAGCGTTAAGCCTCCAGCAAATCCGGAATATGCCTCTCACGCAGGAGGCAACGCGACGCAGAGAACAGGAAAATAACCGCTGAGCATGGCAGCTCGAAAACAACGGCTTTTTAAAGATCAATTCTCATAATTAGAATTCACAATATATCTATGGTGTGGGCCAATCGGTTTCAAGGACATGCATACATTATCAAGGCATTTTGCTTCATATTTTGCCACAAACGTGTGTGGTTTTGTAAACGTGACACTTTACTAAAGGCGTCTATTTGGTGTTAAGATCTTAACACTATTATTTCTGTAATTGGTAAAGCCTCTCCCCTCTTACATTGAATCGATTGTTTTCATTTACGAGTTAAAATGTTAATTGGATTACATTCGTGCACCATAATTGCTAGGGAAGAGGCCTTACAGAAATTACGGACGTAATTCATCCAGAGTTTGTGCCCAAATTTGGCCGTGAGGTTAACACTGGAGCTTACTGTATAAGCACCTGACTGAAGCTTTAGCCTCCAAACCAAGGATTGAATAAAACGCAAGGCTAGACCTCGGGGATGGGAACATAAATACAGCAACAGCGGTTCTCTATGAGCAATCAATTTCAGACATTGCATTACTTGTATGTGACATAATAAACGCTAGATTAAGTGCTAAATTCTGCTAATATGGAAATAAATTCAAAGCACCCTGAGCTTATATAAATTGCAGTGATGTACGCCTTTATTTCAGCAACTTGGAGACAGGCTTTGCCGGTTCAGTCAAGAGACATCTCTGTACAGGGTACAATGAGGTACGTGTTGGATGCAGTACAGCAAATAGGTTTAAGGACTCATCAAAGTAAACTAGAAGTTTTTGAAATTGATGTGTGCAGCGTTATCTCAGCACCTGTTCCTCCACTGTACAAAAACACGTGGAATCCAAGCAGGATCCTGCTGAAAGGGAAGGGTTAACATACTTGTGAGGGTATTGGGGGTGGGGGAAGTGAGATGAGCGGATGTGGAGCGGGGGTGGTACAGGGGTGACACGGGATGGAACAGGCGTTAGCACACTTGCACTACGAACCAGTAAAACCTGAGTTCGAATCCATTCATCGGTGGTCAGTATTGATGTGAAAGTGACCTTGGCCACCACATTGCCAACCCACGCTGATGGGCATCGTGAAGTATGGTTAAATAATCTTCCCTCATGGCAATCAAATGTATTGGGAGGCCTTAATTAACCAACACTGAGTTGACAAAGGGCTGTGCTTTGTTTATTCTGAAAAAACACTGCATTAATGATGAGTCCCCATTGAATCATGTAGGGATCACAGTGAAATCAGTGTCCATCCCAGTAGACACAGGTTACAAGGCAGGGCTATACCCAGAATGTGACACCAGAAATATGGTCGGGCCGATTAACCAATAAAACATGTCTCTCGACTGTGGCAGGAAACCGGTAATAGTGAAAACTTATAAAACGGATTAAAAAAAAATCATAATGAAAAAACAACCTCGCAACAGAAATAGTCTAGTATTTTTAAATAATTAACATAAACCTACCGCTAGACATAATGCATATTTAATCAAACAGACGATATTGAATGTATACTTGTAATGTACTCCTCTCCTGAAACTGTATAAAGCATTGCATTTTTATTGTGATGAGATACGGTACCATTTCTAAAGTGACCGGACTCGTGCACTCATAATGAATGACCCTAATTTCTCGTGCAGGAAAATGAGGTCATATTTTAGGAAGAGACTTTAATAAATAATTGAAAACGTAGCGCCGAAGGCATTTTATATGAATAGAAAAATGTGATGACATAATAATTATTACATATGCGCATACTTAGTACGGTATTGTTCAGGTTTGCAACCGTTATTCATTTCGTGGAACACATTTTATATTGTTTTACATTCATTATTGTTTGTATAAAATCGTGTTTTTGCACCTTTTATGCACATTGTTAAAATTCTTATTTTAAAACATGTACTTGTTATTGCAGTTCTGCATCATTACATTTCATAAGCTATGACACGAAATGCGTATATACTATTGATATTTATAGACCGCAGACTTTATGATTTGAAGCAATTCATAAACCTTTAATACAACGCACGCACGCACCAGGATATCCTGTTCCATATTCACGCAGCATTCGTGACATCAATCATGCAACTATACATTATGTTCCAATGAATCTCCGAATCCTCTGACAAACTGCTACTATATTACATATTAAATACTATTTGCAGCAAATGATTTACAGCTGTAGCACGCGTTGCCAGTGGCGAACTGCGCTGAGCAAGTCTCGCGCCGTGTGTGCGCGCTTGCGCCTGTTTCCGTGTAAGATCAAATCTGGTATCTGTGACTTGGTGTGAGCGTGTTGACGAGTCGCTGCTACTCGGGACGTGAGCACAGTGGTAGAAGTGCCAGCAGCGTGCCTGCACAACGGGAGATCGTTTTCCAAGCATCTGACGCGTCCGTCTGAGGTTTCTTCTTGATGACATTTGCTCCGCGTATGACTGCTTTGACCTAGATTTCTTCCTGGGTAAAGGTGTCAGAGGAGGGCTGCACAGGGTTGATGGCAGTGCGAGAGTGGGAACTTGGAGCTGAGAGTGTTAACGTTTCAGAAGAACAATCAACAAGTGTGAAGTGAAGCTGAAATAAACCATGAAAGCCGTGGTGTTGTGCAGCTCAAATTTGCACGTATGAACGCTTCGACCCTTGTTATCCCCAGTCAGGACACGCATAAAACGCTTGCTCTATTATGTATAAAGACGGCACTCATAAACAAGGAACTTCTTGAGTAGCGCGGAGAAGTTAAATAATTATTTCGGGCAAGGCTTTCACGAGCAGCAAATGAGTGTTTAAGGCTATCACCACAACAAATATATCATCTGCACGCACAGCCTTACTATCGTTCGCCTGCAGCAGCCGGCTCAGTCGTCTCCAAACACCGGACACAAAGCGCAAAACTCCTCTTAACGTGGGTGAACACTTGATTAAGACTCCTTCAAAGGTTTTCATGACAATCGCGTCCAAGAGGTGCTCTTGTGTGGGACAGAAGCCTCGACCGTTCCTCTCCTCTCGCCTTTCTCCTCCCTCTTCCAAGCCGTCGTCATCAAGTCGAGAGAGGAGACACGCTCGGCACAGATATCCCGAAACAGCAGGTTTTAAGAGCAGTTCAGACACAAGATAATATACGTGAAATTAATAACAGTGTTGTGTAAACGGTTCAAATATATGAACGTTCATAGAAAGGAACTGATAGAGGTTTCCACGCCGTTACATCTCCCGTTCTGTAGATGCCTCCAATGTGGGAGGCATAACGTCTTAAAGGAGAGTGCTCGACACGGCTGCCCCGAAAAAAACAGCTTCAGAAAGCAATTCTCATAGAAACTGCCTTTACACCGTGCGCACACACTGCATTACTGCTGGGGGTGGTTAATTGGTCAGGACGGATATGCGACGCTGTTCTATCTTTGGACTTGTGTAGGTGAGGTGACAAGATTCCCACTTCGACCAGATTAACACAGAGCGAACACTCGACCAATAAAAAAACCCAGAAAGGACACCGCAAACAGCTGTGTGTGTGCAATGTCTACCTGTGGCAGCGTTGCAAGTTATAAGCCACACGTGCTGATGTGATAATGTCATTGATTGAGGACCCCTCAACAAGACGAAGAATGCTGAGAGCAGCTGCCACCACCTCCTACTATTTGAGAGCCGCCTCTCAAGGGATATGCTCCAGAGCTTCGAGACTGTGAATGCACTGTGCTGTGTGTGCAGGTGAGGAGGTCACAGTTTGTATAGAGGGAGGTAAGTGAAGCTCAGCGGGTTTTCACAAGGCCTTGTTGTCAAGTGCTCATGAGGTCATACCTTGCACCTGTTTAACAGAAGGAGGCACCACAAATGTGAGGTTTAGTGAACTCTCGCTCAGCGGTAGAACCGGTAAAACATCCCAAAGCAGGCCTTCATTGAGAAGACAAGAGTCTCGAGATTTAGAGAGCGGCTTTCCTGGATAAGTGTAATACACAGTGGTGAGAAAAAAAGTTCATGAACTCTTTAGAATGTTCTTTCTTTCTGTACGAATTTAGCATATAATGTGACCAGATCTTCACCTCAGGCCTAATAATAAAGAGAACCTAATTAAACAAATTGCACACGAAAAATAGGTTTTAGTTATTGAGTAAAATGAGCTAACAATCACCTTTTTATTAAAAAAAAAATCTATACCTTTACATTCAGTAATTGGTGGCACCTTCGTGAACAGCAATAACTTCAACCCAACTTTTCCTATAAGTGTTGATCAGTCTGCACATTGGGCCCATTCCTCCTTACAGAGCCGCTTCAAGTCAGAGATATTTGAGGGCTTTCTTGCATAAATTGCTCGCTTTAACTTCTGCCACAACATTTCAATTAGGTTAAGGTCTGCACCTCTCATCTCTCATATCATTATCTGAAACCGCTTAATCCTATATATAGGGTCACGGTGAAGCCGGAGCCTATCCCGGAAACACAGGGCGTAAGGCAGGAATACACCCGACGACGGGACGCCGGTCCATCGCCGGAGGTCTGCACCTTAACTTGGCCATTCCAAAACGCGACATCTCTTCTGCCTCAGCCACTCTGTTGTTGATTTACTTGTGTGTGTTCGGATCGTTGGTCTTGTTGCATGAGCCACATTCTGTTACGTTTCAGCTCATGGATGTATGTCCTGACATTCTCTAGTAGAATTGGCTGGCACAATCCAGAATTCATGTTTTCGTCAATGATGGGAAGCAGTCTGGGTCCTGAGCAGTAAAGCGGTCCCAAACCATGATACTCCCACCACTATGCAAGATGAGGTTCTTGTGTTGGTTATGCAATGTTCAGGGTTCACCACATATAACCTTTGTCATTTAGACCAAAAAGTTCAATTTTCGACTCATATATCCACACAACATCATTCCAATAGCCTTCTGGATCATCCGGATGGTCCTTCACAATCTTGGGATGGGCGGCTATGTTCTTGTTTGAGAGTAGTGTTTTCTCCTTGATATCCTCCCATGCACAACATTCTTGTTCGATATTTAGTGGACTCATGAACATTGTTAACATTAACCAATGCAGATACTTAGCCTGCCGAGACTTAGATGCTATCCCGGGGTATCTTTGTGACCTTGTTGGTTATTGTTAGATTGGTCTTATAGTGATATTCGCTGGAAGACCGCTCGTGGAGAGTGTAACAATGGTGTTGAATTCTCTCTATTGCTGTGTGAGACATGAACAGGAACTCATGGATCAGAGATGAAAAGGCAATATTTAAGACATCAGTTTATTGAGAAAAGTAAAGGGACTCGAGCAGGATCCATCGCTGGGAGGGAATAATAACAACATTTGCATTTCAAAATCGACTTTCACCCGAGGGTCACAACAATGAGACTGGCGATGTTACCAATAACAGTTGAAATTAATATCGCGTGCATATTCCTTAAATGTCAAAGCGAAAGAGAAGGACTTAGAGGCTGTGAGGGAACTGCAGAGAGACAAGGAGGTGGCAAGCTGCCACACCGTCAGCTGGCGCAAATATCTGCCAGCCGTTGCAGCCTATACATCACGATGTTATCGGCATATTAATGTGTTTTTTTCAGTTCATGGGAGGAAACTGCAGGAAACCCACGCAGGAAGCCCATGCAGAACAGGAGGAGAACACACAAACGCTGCACAGCAAGGTTCCTGTGGTGTGAGTTAAACCGGCTCGGGCAGGACCCGCTGTCTGTGAGCAGCAGTGGTGAAGTCACTCAGATGCGCCACCTTGCTTCTCAATGTCCATGACTGGGACGACTGGTGATGTCACGACGCAGGTTGGAGTGACGAGATCGGCTCGTGGGCGCGTGGTCGATCGTGGAATCCCGAGCGATGGCGATATTGCCGCTGCGAGGTCTTCATCTAGCAGTGCATTGATCATGGCTGCCACTTATGATCGTGCATATTACATTAAGTGTAACGGAGACTTAAAATAAGTTACACTCGGTTTAATGATACGATCCCACTGGAGACCATCCTTCACCATACTTAACATGCGTTCTGATCATCGGCCTATTCCCTGCTCTTTGCTCAAATCTCCCTCACGTTGGCTCCAGGGCCTCCTGTTGTGGTAATGGTAACACATCTTACTCTTACGTATGTTGACGGTGACGTCCCGGATTAAAACCCCCAACGCACGTCAATAAGACTTCTACTCGGACTAAATTCCCCAAGCTGCAAAACTAATTCTTAAAATAAATTCCACCCCCCTTTCAGGGAATTGGGCGGGGGTAGAGTTGATACAGAAAAAAATGACTCTAAATGAAATATATTCATCTCGGTGGATCTACCAGGCGTAAATATTTCAGATAAATAGCAGAAAAACAAATGTGCCTTGTTCTCATGACTTCAAATCCACTTGAGTCATGCCCTCCAGTGCATTTCGTCTCACGTATGTATACTCATTGTTATATATGTTTGCGACCACACCGCGCTGGAAACACAAGGAAGAGGTGGAATTCCCAGGTTGCATTATTACCACATTCATGTGGGATTAAACATTACGTTAATATGGTTTCATTGCTGACATGTTTCATACGTAAGTTGAATTTATGTTACTTGCAATATCCAGGATGTTGAAAAGAAATAACCCCCAATATGCATCAACTCATAATCATCGCCAACATTGCTCAATCTCTTAGAATCCTGTAATAACCTCTTCGGCATCAGCAAACGCATCCCCTCTCAGACGCCTTCCTTTCTCATCTCGGCTCACTGTCAGAAACGGCTTAGTCCTGTACGGGGTCGCGGTGAGCCGAGCCTATCCCGGCAGACACAGGGCGCAAGGCAGAGATATACCCACGATGGGACGCTGCGGGCAATTTAGACTGGAAGCCAATTAACCTATGCAGTAGCATGTTTTTTTGGACTGTGGGAGGAAAACGGAGTGCCCAGTGAAAACCCACGTGGACACGGGGAGAGAACATGCAAACTCCACACAGAAAGGCACCCGAGCCGAGATTCGAACCCGGTACCTTCTTGCTGTGAGGCGACAGCGCTACCCGCTGGGCCACCGTGCCGCCCACCTTCCATTCTTTGGCACGAATTTAACGTAAATAATAACGGAGTGTTTTAAGATTATTACACGTTCATTTCTATACATTGCAAAGCCCTCAACGCAGTGTCACGATCATTTTGCACGAGCTCCTGTTGGAAACCTCTGGCGATGAACTTTGCGGCTCACTGAGTGTGGAAAATACACTGGTAATATCTCGGGAAAATCCACACACAGGAGAGAAAAACACTCCAACTTCCAACAAAAATAGATCATATACATATTTTATGTACTCCTTTAAT
>JAZEWT010000008.1:3498435-3513064 GCA_036362905.1 Mordacia mordax | reverse complement strand
TTCGGGTAGACCTTAATCCATTGATTGACAGAGCTACACTTTGCCATTTCAATAACCCTATAATATGAACATGTATAATCTACACACAGACGCACACACCGGTTAAATAATGCCATGCGTACTTCCACAGCGTGGCACTCATTTACGACGCCATGGGCTAGAATAGAAAAGCACGCATCCTCTGCAGACCTTACACAGTGAGCACAGTTGAACACGCATCGTCTGCAGCTCCAGCCACGCCACGATATATATAACAAGCGTACACACCCTCTACCTGCACACTACGCACGCTATGCAGAGGTATATGCATGTTAACCTCTACACATACCTCCTCGTGGTTCCTGTCGGTAACGCTCTGGAGGCTGCTCTCACAGCTTCTACAGCGGCCAAAGGGACTCTGGACAGGTGCGGGGGGCTGGTAACCCCCCCCCCCCTCCAGCTTCAACTTAATTACCACTAAACCACGAAAAGAAAAAGAGAAACTTAATTTTGTGCCAGAGGCCCCAGGGGGACAAGCGCTTATGGCCAAGCCCCATTTGGCAGAGCCAGGAGATTTGAGTTTCCACCCCCGGAGATCCTCCAGAAACAACATAAAGTCGTTGCGTGTGGCCACGTGGAATATTCGAACGCTCGTTGCGGAGTAGAGGTTGCCACTCCTCTGTCGGGAGCTGGACTGGTACCGCCTGGACCTGTATGGGATACAGGAGGTTCGGTGGACTGGTCCAGGCTCCGGTCATCAGGAGGGGTGGACAATCCTCCATTCGGGACAGGAAACTGCTGAGCAACAGGGTCTGGCTCTTCTTCTAAATAAAGAATTAAAGGGGTGTGGGAACGGGGTGGTGAGGTGTGGGAACCTGTGAGTCCCAGGCTACTGTGGGCTCGCCTCCCTATAAATGGGAGGTGAGGGATGGTGGTGGTGGTGGCTTACACTCCCTCTGAAGATGAACATCAGTGGAGGGATGCAGGCAAGGCCGATAAGTCCGATGCCTTCTGTGAGCTCCTGTCCCATGTGTTGGCTAAAGTGACCCTTCGGGATAGGGTCATTTTGCTAGGTGACTTTAATGCATGAGTCGGTCATGATGCAGACATCTGGGTTGGGGTGATTGGATGGCATGGGCCTGATCAGCTCAGCAACAACGGTAGGAGGCTGCTAGACTTCTGTGCAGCCCATGGTCTCGTAATAACCAACATTCTGTTCCGTCATTGGAGCATCCACACAACATCTTGGGTGCAGGCCGGGTCCAAGCAAAACCATCTGCTGGACGACCTATTCATGGAGCAGTGAATGTGGGCCCAGATTCTTGACACCAGGACTGACCGAGGACCTGATCTGACCTCTTACCATCGGCTTGTCATCTCAAACACCCACCTGCCATTCTTCCACGACAGTGGTGGGCGTCCACTAAGGACCCCATTCAAACCCACAGTGGCCTGGTCTCGGCTAACTGTTAAAAACTGTATAAAGGAATTTGAACATCGTTTGCAACTGGGGCTGACATCGTTCTCCACTCCCCGAGGGGAAATGGGTTGGGTTTAGGACTGTGTTCCATTGTGGCTGGAATGGCTGCACTGGGTACACGGTCCAGACCTCCCCAGAAACCCTGGCTGACAGAGGAGGTGTTCAAGATAGCCGAGAGAAAACGGCAGGCCCATTCCAACTGCCTGCAACACCCTACGCCTGAAAATGAGGTTTACCGCAGCCTTCGCTCGGAGGTTTAGAAAGCTGTAAGGTGTTGCATGGATGAGTGGTGGTCGCGGGCTGCTGAGGAGATGGAGTCTGCCTCAGTAGTCCCGTTATCAAAAATCACTCTTTAACGCCATCGAAATATTGACTTGCAACGCTGCATCGATTACCGTTCTTAAATGGGAAAATGGTGATCCAATCTCCGAACCCCAGGAAAAAGTTTGCTGATTTGCATAGCATTTCTATGAGGTCTTGGAGGAGGGGAATCCCCCCGGATTAGTTAACACCATGGTACAACATGGGGGTGACCCTGCTGGGGCTGCGGTACCTCAGATAATGGAAAAAATAGCCACGCACTGTGAGTGGCTGGTGGAGATGCCACCTATAGAAGAGGTACGTAAGGCGATCCAGAGCCAGGAAAAGCACCGGGTAAAGATGATCTTCCAAGCGAAATACTGAGGGAAAGTGGTGCTTGTCTGCAGACTGCCCTGTATAACATAATTTAAACTGTCTGGAGCACAGGAAGGATCCCGCAAATATGGAAGGATGCCCTTGTGGTCCCCCTCTTGAAGAAGGGGGACCACACCGATTGTAATAACTACAGGGGCATCTTGCTCCTCAGTATGCCGAAAAAGGCCCTGGCAAGGATCAGTGCACATCGCCTTGCCAGGCACGCTAAGGAGAGGCTTGCAGAACCCCAATGTGGTTTCAGGCCGGGGCAGCCCTGCACAGACACTACATATTCAGTGCAGTTGCTACAGCAGAGGTGTGTGGAATTCCAATAGAACCTGCTTCTCTGATTTTTTTACCTGGTCAAGGCCTACAATACCATCAGTATGCCAGGGCTTTGGATTGTTCTTGGTGCTTTCGGGGTCCCTGACACGCTGCTCACAATTATTAAGGACCTTCATGAGGGTGGGCAAGCCCGGGTAAAGCTACGTGGTCGGGAGTCAGAGCCATTCCCTGTTCACTTTGGGGTGCGACAGGGGTGTCCTCTGGCTCCTGCATTATTCAACATCTTTTATGACCACGTAGTTCGAGAGGCTTTCCATGGATGTTCCAGTGGAATTTACATCTGGTACAGGTACAATGGGAGGCTGATCGATGCCCGGGTGTGGTCAAGGGATGGCTCCCTATTGGTCAACCATGTTATCTTTGCCAATGATTTTGGTGATTGCTGCTCATTCTGAAGAGGAGTTGGGGGCTCTGCTGTTGAAGCTGGAGCATGCCACAAAGAGGTCGAGTCTTACCATCAGTCCCACCAAAACCAAGCAACTGTCTGGGTATTTAGTGCCACTGAACGCTCCACCTCCTCAACTCTCCATGAGTGATGGGGCAGTTGTTGAGACAGTGAAGAAGATTACATACCGAGGCAGTGTACTTATAGCCTCTTCCGGTTTGACAGCGGAGGTCTCGTTCCGAATCTGTGGGACAGTATTATCGTTTCATCGGCTACGCAATGTTGTGTGGAAGATACCTGGGCTGTCGCTCCACACAAAGATTCGGGAATTCTCAGTTTCATTCATGCCCTCTCTTCTCTATGCTTGTCAAACGTGGACCCCCCTGGTGGAACATTTGAGGCCTCTTGAAACTTTCCGGCTGGCCTGCCTACGATCCATCCTGGGTTTAACCAGGTTGGATTGTGTAAGGAGCTCACAGATTCTCGAAATATCTGGACAAAGTCTCATTGGTGAGATCCTCCGGCAGGCGGGGCTGCGGCGGCTGAGTCATGTAGCCCGCTTGCCCAGTCACCGCTGGATAGAGGGGGCTAAACGAGCACAACACGAGCTAGAGAAAAGATCGACTGACGTGGCACAGCAGGACCTGGAGCTCAGTGGACTTGCTGAAGACTGGTAACAGAGGTGTTAAGATCGACCTCTGTGCAGGAGGATCGTGAAGGACGCTACGGGGCAGGTGGAGGCAGTCGCCCTCGAACAGCAACGGAGGGTGGAGGAGCGACACTCACAACAACGAGCGGAGCGTCGGGCGGCTAAAACACAGCAAGTTGGCATAGTAGGGAGCATAGGTGGTGCATCCGCCAGTCATCTCAGTCAGGCAACCCATAACACCTGGGTCTGTCCCGTGACCTCCTGTTAGCGAGCCTTTGACATTTCACGTGGTTTTAATGTGCATATGGCCTGGCACAGGCGTCGTGGTGACGTCACCACCATTTAGCGGCGAATGGCAGTTGTTGATGTTGTTATAATAATAATAATTACATTTATATAGGAATTTTCACCCGAGGGTCACAAAGCGCTGCCTACTATATGGTCTGTACATACATCATACCGCGTTCATCCCCACAAGGCCAAGCTGGACTGAGATAGTGTATACGCGTGCATATGATGTACACATACATTACGAGCCATGATCAATCCGGATAAAGTCTTTCTCTCAAAGCCATCCCTGTTTCATCCTCATGATCCTGCGATGCAATTAATCCACCTAGCAGATGCACACGAGCCGATTTAATCGCTCCATCTCCACGATTAACGTACTCTCGCACGCGTTCACATACACGACAGGAATAATGCAAGCGCGCAGGCTTAAGCTAAAGCTCAAGCACACACACACACACGGATCCACCGTACAGCCTTTAACAGACTGTTGAGGAAGTGTTGTCATTGAGCACCAATGAAGCACGGCACAGTGTGGTGACCAAACCCACGCTCGGCTGTCTTTGTATCCTCAGTGTCGAGGTTTACCCAGGAGTTCGTCTAAGGACGCATGCAGACAGATAAACTGCGCTTTAGAACGACGCCAGTCTGGACAGCGCAGACACGAATACGACCGTTTTATGTATAAACACAAACGACACGCGGATAGCTGCAAGGGGTCCTTTAACTTGTGAGTCCCTAACAAAGGAGCGTGTTTACACACCCTGCACGTATAATGCGTCTGTAAATCCCGTGGCTCCTCCATGAGACGAGTTAGAGTTTATGCGCCACGGGCCCAATTTTCATATTGACGCACGTACCGGACGCGGTGTCTTGCCACGCGCCTGTGCAAAGACAAAGTTCCCCCGTACAGCCTCAACGGAGCTACGGAAACATGCACACATTCACACTGCGGTTCCCTCGACGGCTTAGTCGTGCGCATTTTCATACATCCAGCTCAGGGTAAAGACCCAGCAAGTGCTGTGGGTGAACATGTAAGACCAGTCCAGTACACATGCGGGTGTTGATAGCCAGAACTCGAGCCAACCGCCTTCATCTCTCACTGCTGATATTAATACGGCAGAGTTGACGTTAAAGAGGAAAAAGACCGGTTCAAATATTCGTGACCGTTCAAATATCGGTGGTGCACGGGAATCGAACTATGGTGGCCGAAGTTTGCAGCACAGTGCTCTCACCACTGTCACCGCTCAGCGTGTAGAACAGGAGACGTGCACATAAGTTACCATTCAAAACAACAGCTCCAACAGGTTTTCCTCTATACTCCCTGTACACATATACTACGTGCATCAAACCGTGCAAAGCGCCTGTGGAGTGGATCAGGCCGTGAAAGCATAGTAATATCACGGAACAGTTAAATTACCTCCGCATGCTTAATTCGGTCCGCAGCGTCCTGGTCGAGATGTGTATGGCAGGATCGTGCTGCAGCTACGCTCATTGACGGTGTTGTTAAACGAACACCCGCTGTACACAACCACAAAAAAGCAATATCTGCAGCCGTGCTGTCAAGCCGATGTGGCTTAGCGGGCGCTATTTCATCACAGGGTCACAACAGGCTATTGCTCTCCATGTCTAAAACCGCGACGTCTACCATGCTCATAGTCATAATTATCCATGGACAGTTCACTGCTATACGAAAAACTTATGAAGCTGCCACCACCATCTTTCGCGACCTTGATGCAATAAATCACCAGGAACTTGCACACAAAATATTGAATTCATCGCTCCAGCGCCTCTACCAACGACCTCTCCTATATGCGTTGTTCCAGTCATTGGCTGCAACTGCGTGATTGTTATTGGCCATCGGTCATCAACCCTTACAGAAAGGAGTTTGGCGGACTAGTGGAAATTGTCGTAGCTTAAATAATGCGCAAACAAGGCGAGACTTGCGAACACGCGTAAGTCTGGGTTTATCGTTCACTCCGAGCACTCCACTGTAAACCCTACACGCGTAGATTGTCATGAAAGTTCACCCCCTGCAAGAGCTTGCTCACGACACGGCATTTGGCCCACTCTTCCACGCTCATCTTGGAGTACCTGGTAGTACCCACACTTTACCCCACCAAACGCGACTCCTCATTTGATTCGGTATAATGTAATGATTTATTCTTCTGTTTGGCTATTGGGTGGATATGTTTAATATGCTTGCTCAATGCCATACCGGGAGATCGGACCGACGATCTCTGGGTTGCATATCCAGTGTGGGTATATCTGAATTCCAGATACACCCATCAATGTGTGCATACTGGAGTGCATGGCATCTACCCAGAGTCTACACGAGTGGGAACGATAGACATATCGTATATATACGCGCACAATATTGGACACTGATTCAGGACAGAGTCAATGCTAACGCCCTTCTCTCTGCCCATGAGCTGCACACGACACTGAACGATGGTGCGTTGGGAAAAGAAGTTGTGTCTCGCACCCGTCGTCTCTTCCGCTCCGACAATCACTTGAGCCTACTTCCCTGTCCCGCAGATTCGCAGCGTCCGCAAGGTGGGCGTGTGGCCCGTGGGGTTGGTGGGCGGGCGGCGCTACGAGCGGCCCCTGGTGGAGAGAGGTCGTGTCGTGGGGTGGTACACGGGCTGGCGGCCCGATCGGCCCTTCGCCACCGACATGGCAGGTTCGAACGCGTGCTCGGCACTCGCCCAGGTTGTCTGAAGGCAGCGTCGCATAGCGATGCGTTGGCAGGCTTACGGTGCGCGTCACTGCGCTGTCCGTGGTCCTGAAACGCGTGCCTGAGTGTGCTGTTTGAAGGCAACGCGCAGAGCCACACCGCAGCAATGGGCTCCATAAGGCAACACAAGTACGTTATTACATGAATTGTACAAAGCAGTGATGCGCTGTTCTTGGTGTTGGGAAATGCGTACATGGAGCGATTAGTCGTTTAACTCGTTTGTTAATTTGATTAATTGACACAAAATCTAAACACTCAGTTTTGGTCAAGAACCCCAGTCTTTAAAAAATGGTGACCACTCCAACGTCCTGCCTCGTCAAGGCGGAAAACCCCATATAGACGATACCCAGTTTACATGCATGATGATACCACCAAGACCCGCTCATCACCTCCTATCAGCGCACATGTGCGAACATAGGCGAGACTTTTAAAAACTCTTCCGGTGTCAGTCGATTCACCGAGTAATTGAATCAGTGTCCAAGTATAATTCGATGTACAATGTGCTGTCCTTTGGTACTGAAAGGCTGTGAAGGTCTTCTGAGCAGTGAGCCCTACACCAGTGTGCTGTCCAGGATTCTGAAAGTTCCCTTTTTAGTCTGCACCACACGATGCACATTATGTCACTGATGCTGAAATAGCTAAACGATGTAGTGTACGTATTGAATGCTAGGTGATTCCGCTCGTAATAGCAATCATTAACGTTTGACTCTCAGAATCTTAGAGGTGTAAAAAAGAAAAAAAAGGTTTTACCATTTCTGGCAATTATACAGGTGTTAAGATCTTAAAACACCAACATAGACATCTTTCACAAAGTGTCTAGTTTGCAAAAACCACAAGACTTGTGCAAAATATGCAAACACAGAGCTTTGATAATACATGTGTTGTCCTTCAAACTGATTGGCCTACACCAGACATGGCTTTCTTTGAGCCTGATTGTCAGTGCTCTGGAGTCCTAAATGAGGTCGTTACACTGATGGTCATGTTGTATAAACCACGAGCGAACAAAAACCTTGCTGTCTGAAAACCTCGCCCCCTATTGGTCAAACTGCGGAGGTTCTATTGCTCGAAACCAGGGGTCCCTAACCAGCCGATTACGATCGAATGGTTGGAGACCGCTGACCAAAACGTATCAGAAATGTGTACAAGATTGGTCCTGATGATATCACTGACGGTGATGTAACAACATCATTGATATGTAGCGACAGAGGCATCATCATCATATTCTACAGTCAAACAACAAAATGTTAGTCTTTTCCCACCAGGCTTTGCAGTCAATCTGGAGGTCGTTCTCTTAAACCCGAAAGCCGTGTTCAAGAGGAGAGGCTCACAGCCCGGCATGCAGGAGTCCGACTTCCTCAAGCAGATCACCACCATGGACGACCTGGAGCCCAAGGCAGACAACTGCACCAAGGTGAGAGGCTCACTACCGCCAAATGGGCTCCTGTCATTCGTATACAACTGTGCTTTAAAAAATACAAACGCTACAAAAATATCTGTAGCGGTGCATCCTAAATATACGGTGAGTTTATGCTAATATATTTCACTCTGAAATTACACTTGAGTCACGGTAATGTGATTTTTTGCATTGATATGAAATCGTTCTTATTTTTGCGTGAAAAAGTGTCACAAATCAAGTTCTACTTTATAAATATATCAATGGAAATAAATTAAAGATAGCAATGCTTTTGAAATTGAGATCTAAATATTTGACTTAAGCATTAACTCTAACACTGTGAATTTCCTAAAACCATTTCTACGATAATATGAAACTGCATGCTATATATATATATATATTTTAAAATCCAACATGAAACAAAAGCCTATGGGTACCTGTTTTGCCAGTACAAAGATGTAAAAAGAAAATAAGTTTACCCATTTCTGGCAATAATACCAGTTTTAAAATATCGAAACAGCAAATACACATTTTACAAAGTGTCAAGTCTGCCAAAACCACACATACTTGTGGTAAACCATGCAATCTAAATGCTTTGATAACGTATATTTTGTCCTTAAAGCTGATTGGCACATGCTAGAAACGGCTTACTTTGTTGCCTAGTTCTCAGTGTTATCCAGTTCTTACCAAAAAGTTCAGGACAAAGTCACATGGCTGAATTAGTAGCTCAGATCGAGCTCTACGCACATACTTAGCATCTTGACCAGATCTAGGAATGCATTGATATTGAATCTTGACAATTACATATATTCATGGTTGGGCACATAGTCATGTTTGTAGTTATTGTAAATATATATAGGTAGTTATATCTAGTGATCAGCGTTTCTCTGCCACTAATTTAAAATGTGTTCATATTTTGACATTCTCATAAATGTTTGATGTGAGTAAATCTTATTTTATGTGGTATGGACAGATGCTGGAGATATTTTATACGGGTTATTAGTGTTTCCTTCATGTAAAAATCAATGAATGTCAACCTTTAAAAAAATAGATTGGACATAACCTAATGCGATAAATTTGTTACAATCTGATTCTCATTCTGATCGAATCCAATTGAAGAAATACTAAGCCGACCTCTCAAACCAATACATTAGATTGGTTGGTGACTGTGTAGCTTCAAATCATGACCCAGTCCGATGAGACAGCCTTACTAACTATGTGTTTTTTTGACAGAGAATGAACAATTAAACTGTGCTGTTGAAATGCAATTAACAGACTAAATATGTAAACAGATATGAAATCCCTGAATTGGAACAAGGCCTCAATACGGATGGTTAACACTGATGTGAAAACCTTAAGACCTATTGACCTCTTACTGCACAATTGTAGCTTTTCCACGAGTATTGCAGAATAATGACTGAAGAAATTAAGGTCATATAACCACGTGAGCAAGCCAACATATAACCACATATATGTACTATCAAATTCCGGATAAATACATGAAATTGCTCTGCGGAACTTTAGGCATGAATAAAGGATAAATTCCAATTAAAGCAGTATGATGATAATAGAAAGAATTATGCAGCATTATAGATGAAACTTATATTTTTGGGCTGGGAGTACATATCTAAGAGTAGCTGTAGAAAGTGGACTTGGATTACATAAAAAAAAATGAAATAGGCTGACAAGATTACTGTGGAAAGTTGAAACCAGGGATGAATATGAAACGTGCCTAAGCAATAGACCCGTTGAATCGACATAGGTAACTTGCTGTTATATATGGACCAGAAGGATGAACGTAGACACAGAAAAAAAGAAAAATACCTTCTAATAAGTGATATACTGACATAGACTATTATAGCTCGACGTATGAGAACTATTCTTAAGAGTTGTTCTTCTGTGATAACCGTGGCGTACATTCCTCCTCTTTCCTTGGTGATAACTATCCTGAAAGAGCAATTCTGAAAAGTGACCCAAAAAATACAACCAGGTGCAGGCATGGGATTATTATGAGATGCAAAGTAGAGCAGGTCATCATTTTGACTGTTCACAAAATAAGTTGGCTTTGCCAGAATGTTAGTAAAAAAATATCATCACCTATGGTCAAGATTGGTGATGGAGTCACAGATGAAGGAGAGAACAGACCCAACAGGCTGCCTAACGAAGAGTGATGAATCAGCACCCGTGCAGGAGACAGATGTACTGTTGTATGGCAGTGAGGGATGGCTTTTGCCAAACTGTCATTGGAAAATATATTTTTAAACTAAAATAATATCCCAACCTGTCATGTTTCACGTTTGCCTTATTTATTTAACTTCAGTGGAAAGCATTGTTTAGTTAACATGAAAAATGGTGACATATATAAAATAATACCGTCTCCATCCCTGTGACAAAATCTAAAAACTAGTGGTGAGGTGGCCTATTACACTGTGAATGCTTAGTTCAGTTCCAAGTTGTATGAAATGTCAGTGGCTCCCCGAAGCCTCCCCTTCACTAACCCACATTAACCATCGTGGTGAAAGATGGTCAAAAAGTCCACATGGTGTGGGGCAAAGACTTCACCCAGCAGCAGAATAACAAACTTGTTCGACTATATTCATTTATCATCAGTACCCTGTTAACCCTGTACAGGGTCGTGCTGAACCAGAGCTTTCGCCGACAGACACGGGGAGCACAGCAGAGCTATACCCAGGATAGGACACCAGACCTTTGCAAGGCACCGGAGTCAATTTAGTCAACAGGCCAATTTACATGGGTAGTGTATCTCTGGATTGTGGGAGGAAACTGCAGTACTCGACAAAAACTAAGGGGACACAGAAGGACACCAGAAACAGGAATCAAACCCCGGGCCTTCTTGCTGTAAGGCAGCAGTTCTACTTGCTGCACCACCATACCACCCCTAAATTATTGTATGATAATAAATATAGTTTTATTGACAAAATGTATGTTGAAAACAATACCACTTTGGTCTTTAAATGCTCACCTACATCATAACCACAAATTACTTTATGACAAAGGACCTTATTATTTTCATTATATTTCAGTGAATACTCATAATAAATGAGGCCAGGTGGTTAATATGGTTAGCATAGCCTGGTTATAATTAAAAAAAAAATACCACAATAAAATCTAATGACATAAAATCTTGCTAAGCTTTTTTCACAAAACTGGTCACAATTCCCCCAAATGTTAATATATAATGAATAAATATTCCTTTTTGTAATAAAAAAAATATGCCAAGTGGTGCAACATATGCTTTTAAATGCATATATATTTTAATAATAATAATTTGCACTTCTAGAGTGCTTTTCACCCGGAGGTCACAAAGACAGCATGTCAGAAGAACAACAACATCATAGTAATTTAACTGACCGTCATAGAATGGCTTTAAATTAGAGAAGAGCATAAAATAAACGATGAAAAAAATAATTGTTAAACAAACGAAGGAAGGAATAAGTGCTATTGAGTAGGCGCAGGTCGGCAGTAAGCCATCATCCCGGCACGACAACAGTGAGAAAGATTAACAGTGAGTCTTGAGACGAGCTTTGAAGATGCCCAAGGACTCAGATGACCGAAGCCCCAATGGCAGGGCATTCCAGAGTCTGGGAGCAGCGCGCGAGAAGGCTCCGTCACCCATCGAATGGAGGTGCGATCTGTGCACATGCAGCGAGCCCGTATTGGAGGATAGAAGTGGTGTTGAGGAGGATGCCTGAAATAGGTCACGGATGTATGTAGGAGCAGCGCCAGTGAGAGCCTTGTAGGTGAAAAATAGGATCTTATATTTAACCCGTAGCCAGTGGAGAGACACCAGCACTGGTGATATGTGATCGTGGATCGGTGTGCAGACACTGACTGTAGCAACCGCATTCTGCATACGTTGAAGACGATTTATCAGGTAAGCAAGGGTGCCTGGGAGTAGTGCATTGAAGTAATCTATTCATTAAGGGATGAACATGTGTATTACCTTCTCAGCAACGAAGGGTGACAGGATGTTGCAGAGGATGACCATGTTTCTGAGATAGAAATGGACTACCTTCGTCACCTTGTTGATATGTGTTTCGAAGCTGAGTGAGGAATCGGAGTCACTCCTAGATTCTAGGCTGCCTCAGCAGCTTCATTGATCTGGTCGTCAAGCATCAATTGCATAGGTTTCAGCCTTGGATAATTGGAGCGAAGTTCCAACAAGCAAAACTTCTGTTTTGTCGTCTTTAGTTTGAGACCAGACGCATTGGTGTATGGCTTTGCGTGGATATACATTTGGATGTCATCGGCATAGCAATGGTAGCTGAGATGGAAGCTGCGCATAATATGGCCCAGTGGTTGTATGTAGATACTGAAGAGGAGTGGGTCGAGAACTGGACCTTTAGGAACTTCAGACAAAATAGGGATAGATCTCTGAGTTTTGTCCTCCGAGGCTGAGAAACTGCTTCCAGTCGGAGAGGTAAGAGCTCAGCCAGTGCATCCACAGACCCCTATATCCTCCAGTCGCTCAAGTAAGGTAGGGTGGTCAATGGTATCAAAGGCAGCGCTCAGGTCCATTAGGACAAGAATCCTTGGCAAACCTTCATCAAATCGACAAGCAGGTCATTAACTACTTTGACCAGAGCAGTTTCAGTCCTATGGCCGAATCTGAAGCAAGACTGGAAAGGATCGATGAGGTCATTGTTGATGACGTGCTTCTGGAGCTGCACGGCGACTGCACGTTCAAGGACATGAGAGGAATGGTAAATTTGATATGAGGCGATAATTATCAGGGTTGTTGTAATCATGGCGAGGTTTTTTGAGCAGAGGGGTAACTGTGGCACATTTGAATAGTGAGAGAACAATGCTGGAGTGAAGTAAGGTATTGAAAAGATTAGTCACCAAGGTGCAAGGGATTTGAAATTTGCCCGGATGAGATTGGATGGGAAGGGGTCCAGGGAGCATTTTTTAGGCCGAGATCTGGTAAATAATGAAGAGACATTGGATTCTGTTAACTCCAGGAGTTTTGAGATCAAGGTAGGGGGAGGAACATTTATTGAGGTATTGGTTGGTGGTTGAGACTGGGTAGAGATACGGTGGGCTTCGGTTTTCTCTGACAACAACTGAATCAACTGATCTGCTTGATCTTTATTCGTGCAGAGAGGTGAGGGTGAGCGACTGGTTTGACGAAGGAGCCAATTCATCGTCGAGAAAAGAATTTTGGGCTTATCGCAGGTATCAGCCAGAATGCTTGAAAAATGGTTGGTACAGGCACAGTCAAGTGCCTTCTGGTAGCAGTTGAGCTGGCCCTTAAAGATTTGATCACGAACGGTGAGGTGAGATTTTCTCCAGGTCCATTCGGCCCTGCGTGCATTCGCCTTGAGATGCCGGAGTTCAGCAGTATTTCGAGGAGGATGGTTTTCCACCTGACACATAGCGTGACTTTAATGGGGCCAAATCATCCCGTCTGCTTAGTAGCACGTTGTTGTAAAGTTTGTGCTATCACATCAAAGACAGAGAGAGGCGGAGAGTGAAGTGTTGTTGATTACTGCAGTAAATGTCTGGAGGGGATGGTTTTCCACCCGAGACACAGTGTGATTTTAATGGGACGGAATCATCCAGCATTCTTAATAGTAGGCTGTTGTAAGCTGTTGTGTTGTAAGTTTATACTGTCGAATTAGAGTCGGCCGATGCAGAGAGTGTTGAATATACCCACACACCCACCTATCTTTACTATCCAACACATACCCGCATTCCTATCTATACTATTCAGTGTACCTACATACCTATATGTAGTATCCAATATATACCTACATACCTATATGTAGTATCCAATACATACCCACATACCTATATGTAGTATCCAATACATACCCAGACACCGATCTGTACTATCCAATATATACTCACATACCTATCTGTACAATCTAATATATACAAACATACCTATCTATACTATCCAATATATACTCACATACCTATCTGTAGTATCCAAAATATACCCACATACCTATCTGTACTATCTAATATAGAGTCACATACCTATATGTACTATCTAATATATATAACCACGTACCTATCTGTGCTATCTGGTATATACTCACGCACCTATCTGTACTGTCTAGTATATACTCACGCACCTATCTGTACTATCTAATATATACTTACACACCTGTCTGTACTATCCAGTATATACTTACACACCTGTCTGTACAATCTAGTAGATACTCACACACTTATCTGTACTGTCTAGTATATACTCACGCACTTGTCTGTGCTATCTAGTATATACTTGCGTACCTTTCTGTACTATGTAGTATATACTCACACACTTATCTGTACTATCTAGTATATACATACACACCTGTCTGTACTATCTAGTATATACTCACACACTTATCTGTACTATCTAGTATATACTTACACACCTGTCTGTACTATCTAGTATATACTCACACACCTATCTGTACTGTCTAGTATATACTCGCGTACCTTTCTGTACTATGTAGTATATACTCACACACTTATCTGTACTATATAGTATATACTTAAACACCTGTCTGTACTATCTAGTATATACTTACACACCTGTCTGCACTATCTAGTATATACTTACGCACCTATCTGTACTGTCCAGTATATACTCACGCACCTACCTATACTATCTAGTATATACTCACGCACTTATCTGTACTATCTAGTATATACTCACACACCTATCTGTGCTGTCTAGTATA
>JAZEWT010000008.1:3456394-3498335 GCA_036362905.1 Mordacia mordax | reverse complement strand
CACACCTATCTGTGCTGTCTAGTATATACTTACACACCTATCTGTACTGTCTAGTATATACTCACGCACTTATCTGTGCTATCTTGTATATACTCGCGTACCTTTCTGTACTATGTAGTATATACTCACACACTTATCTGTACTATCTAGTATATACTTACACACCTGTCTGTACTATCTAGTGTATACTTACACACCTGTCTGTACTATCTAGTATATACTCACACACCTATCTGTACTATCTAGTATATACTCACACACCTATCTGTACTATCTAGTATATACTTACACACCTGTCTGTACTACCTAGTATATACTCACACACCTATCTGTACTATCTAGTGTATACCTACACACCTGTCTGTACTAACTAGTATATACTTACACACCTATCGTACCATCTAGTATATACTCACACACTTTTCTGTACTATCTAGTATATACTCACACACTTATCTGTACTATCTAGTATATACTCACACACTTATCTGCACTATCGAGTATATACTTACACACCTGTCTGTACTATCCAATATAATAATATTTTGCCTTTTAAAGCGCTTTTCACCCGAGGGTCACAAAGCGCTGCATAGCGCTGTAGAGAGAACGGCATGCTGACGACAACATCAGACTATATCAATTCAAGTAAAATAATGGCTAAAAATCAAAGAACGACAAAAAACAGATGCAATAGTTGTGAAACAATAATGACAAAATTAGTTTTTATTGAGCAGGTACAGGTCAATATCAGGGCATCATCAAGCACAACAACAGTGAGCAGCATCAACAGTCCCAGCCAGAGGGCTTCAATGTCTTACAGAACAAGTATAGGATTAAGCGAGTACTGATAATGATGATGATGATAATTGTATCATTTCCAGAAATGGTAAAACCTCTTCCCTTTGTGACCGGCAATAAGTGCTTGGAGTGTACATGGGCGCTGCTGGGGACAGGGGCCACGGGTGGCTCTGTCCGGGTACAGAAACTGGAGATCCTAGAGGAAACCTTCCCAGAACAGATGGAGAAATGTACAGCCACATACATAATTGTATGATTGGATATATACCCACATACCTATCTGTACGATCTAATATATACTAACAAGCCTATCTGTACTAGCCAATATATATATATATCCATATACCTATTTGTACTATTCAAGATATACCCATACACCTATCTGTACTGTCTAATATAGTCACACACATATCTGTACTATCTAATATATACACACATACCAATCTGTACTATCTAATATACACCCGCATACCCATCTGTACTATCTAATACATACCCACATTCCTATTTGTACTATCTAATGTATACCCACACACCTATCTGTACTATCTAATATATCCACATACCTGTTTGTACTATCTAATATATACCCACATACCTATCTGTACTATCTAATGTATACCCACATACCTATCTGTACTATCTAATATATCCACATACCAATTTGTACTATCTAATATATACCCACATACCTATCTGTACTATCTAATATATACCCACATACCTATATATATTATAATAATAATTGCACTGCTCGAGCGCTTTTCACCCGAGGGTCACACAGCGCTGCACAGGGCTGTGGAGAGAACGGCAAGTCAGCAACAACAACAGCATAAGAACAGCAAATCAGCAAAAATAACGTTTTTGTTTGTTTTTGGCTACGAATCTGTGCTGTGAAGAGACCCGCATGCGAACAACAACATCGGAACAGTTCAACTGAAAGTCAAATAATGGCTACAATTTAAAGAACGTATTAATTCTTCGGCGAATTATCACAACAAATCCATTTTTCATTTGAAATAAAAAAAACATCAAGCAAAATTGTGGCAATTTAAAATTATTTGCAGGTCTGTAATTGTTTCTCTTAATACGACCTTTGCTCTTTATTGTTGCCATGGCAATTGCTGTTGCTACTATAAATCATATTGTGACTGAAAATGAGAAAAAATACGTCTTAAAAACTCGCCTGCCAAACCCAGAGCCTTTTGCTATTGACTTAATTTTCTATTGGGCACTGGGAATATGATAATACCGTATATTTTGAAGCATTTTCGTTGTACTCTTACTGCAAAGTAAAAAATGCTAAGGTGCAAGCTTAACTGAATGCATATTAGTGGTATGTGATCTTATCTAAAAATAACGTGGTAATAAAACAGTACGAACATAATCTGTTCCACTACCTTAAAATAATCTGGAAACCAGTGCAGATGAGAGTATTTGCCTGTTTTTAAAAGGCAAATACTTATATCTCATGAGCCGCACTGCACAAAGGTGCACGCGTTTACAGAGGTGTACACGTTTTCATGATTGTATGCATAATGTTCTCTTTAATATTAATAATAATGATACTGATGAAAATGTGTTTTTTTTTACATCATGCCAATCGTGCCAGCAGATGTAGAAACTGGTTTTGGTAAATTATTTAGAGGTTTTGTAACTCATTAAAAACATGTCAAGTAAGACAGGCAGAATGATGGATGGATGAATGGACAATTTTCCCGGGAATGGAAATCACCAGCCTGTCCGCTCCTTTAATATCATCCGAGTCCAGCTGTAGGCCTTCAATGCTGATCGTAACTAATAGTCTGGAAGGCCAATGGGTTGACGGGGTAAGATTCTATTGTTTGATTTTATATGGTCTTGCTTGGGAACCTTTTTCCCAGTGTAAAGGAAAAAATAGAGAAAAGGCTCTACCCTTTCTGACAATGATTTCGAGAATGATTGCCAAAAAGGGTAAAGCCTTTTATCTCTTTTTCATCGTGGCCTTCCTTGCCTGTTTGCTATTTTTATTTATTACCCTCAATCCACTCTGACAGCATATTATTACATTTGTGCATAATACTAATGTGACATGTCTCATTATTGAAATGTTTTTTTTTTCTATCCTGCTGTGGTAAAAAAAAATGTATTACATTAAAATTGGCTTAAATTCAGATGAACGTGGAAAATTATTAAGGTCAAAGGCTATCCATTTCCCTCCTCATATTTCATTGAAAACTCAGCATTTCACCTATTTTTGCTTAAAGATCTTTACAATAGTTCAACCGCCCAACATAATGTAAATGATTTTCCTCGTCAAAAAAGCTGACAATGCAGTATATAGCTTTTGCTTTTTACATTTTTTCTCCTATAAATATATTATACTTAGCGCGTGATTCACATCTCTGCCTGTGATGAGGAATCCTGTCTGTGGGCTTGCCAGCTGCTTTTGAGAACCATATACACAGCTTCATAATGATGGGCGGGCAGCTCGTTGGTGCAGTGAGTAGCACTGCACCGCCTGGGTTCGATACCCGACACGGATGCTTGTGTGGAGTCTTCATGTTCCCGTGATGTTTGCGTGGAATATCATTGAAAACTCCGGTATCGAAAGACATGCTGTGTAGTTTAGGCGGCCCCTTAATATTGCTTCCTGTGCCCTGTGATGGAATGGCATCCCATCCTCGATATAGCCTTGCCTTGTGCCCTCTATCTCTCGGGAGAGGCTGTGGTGAACCGCAATCCTCTACAGGCTTAAATAGGAACTGATAATTAACGAATGATAACTTCCCATGCCTTGCCGACCACACAAGCACTACGGTTGTCCCGATATATTTTTCCACAATGTAATTACACACGATATAAAATTTCACGATATGACGAGTTACCATGATATAAGTTTCCTATACGTTTAGTATTTGGCATTTATATTGAACTGCATGGTATATTTTGTTTGTGTATTGATATCGTTCGTGTATAAATAAAGGTTACTCAAAAGATTATGCCCAGTGAACTGCTTTGGCAACTTCACAACCTATAATACTTAATACGCACGGACTGTCGCCGGTGCGAGAAATATATTAGTCAATGGGTCACTTCAAGAGCCTTAGGCTCACGTTATTAAGTTTTAACGGAGGAAAACAAGCATACTTTGCACGAACGTGCAATTGTCGCGGTTACTATTTGACATCTTTGATCCGACTAAAAAAATGCAGACAAACGCTAACAATATGTAGCAGAATGAAAGATTATCGTGGACCTTGTATGGTTAATTGTGGTCGAGCCGCACCGCCACGACCCTAGTAATCACACGCGAAGGGTGGACTTTAAAACACGATGCCTGCCCACGGATGTCGATGCTAATACTACTACAGCACGCGTATGCAACAAGGGACATTATTTGCATTAAGCAATGTCTCGCATCTTCAGTCCGTCAGCTCCAGATGTTGAACTTGTCACCACCACTCGAAAGTGGCATTGCGTTAGCCTTTCCAACTCTCCAATGTTGCCAGCAAGTGAAACATGCGATAATTAATCTAAACTGATGTGTTCCTATAATTAAACTGATTGGCTGTATAAATACAGCCGTACGACTGATGTTTTATTATCTTAGGTTGTACCGATTTCAGCTCTGACCACAGGACCACACGGGAGGTGCAAAGATCGCCTCTTGCTCTCCGGCGCCCCTGCCGGTAGCACCGTGAACAGCGCAGGTCTGGTACCTGTGGTGTGACGGCTGTTGCCGTGGGTCTGAAGAAGCCCCCATATATGATTACGGTCCGCGATAATGGTACCATCTGCTCTTCAGAATATCGTTATTTCTTGCTGTTGCTCGCATTTCCTTACTTTGTATATGATTCCCCGACGTGATAGTTATTTAATTGCAGAATCACAACAGCGACGCTTCTACATAGCTATTTCCCACGAATTCAGAGCGTTGCCAAATGTTGTCGACAGATAATGGTGGCATTGTTGTTGTACGACACGTCCGTGTTTTTGAGTTCGTGTGATTATTTAACTGCTTGTTGTGTCACTGAGGGCATGTGCATTACAGGTTGTCAAGTGGGTAATTATTTAAACTCTTATGGTAGGCCTATTTTGAGTAAACTGCAGAGTTTCGACTGGAAATACACAAAACTATAATGCGAAATTGGAAATCTAATAACAAAGTTATTGAAACACTGTTTATGTAACAGTACCCCTAATCTCCATCGCGTGAACACATACGTCATATCGTGAAACATTATATCGTGTGCGTTGCTCTCAAGAGATGCTCTTTCAGGATAGCCGTGTCCAGCATTCCTGCTCGCTCCGCAGTATTTCACCTCCCACTTTATAGAGGCATCAAGCTTCGTGAAACGTCACGAAGAGAGGAACCCTCGACACGGCTATACCAAAAGAGTGGTTGAGCTACGTTATTGTGTCAGTAGTGGAATGTATGCCTGTGATGCCTCCTCCTTATTTATTAATTGGGCGTTGAGTCGTAAGTTGCATTGTTTGCTCTGGGTGATCACAGTGGCATTGCCAGAGTTTTTAATATTCATGTGTATATGGTGGGGAGTGCCAGCCACCGTAATACCGCGGTGGTAATACCACCAACCAGCTACATGACCGAATAACTGCCAGTCATTTGAATTCATCTACTTGATTTTGATAGGAACGCAGCAAAAATGGCCATGATATTACCCGTGAGATGTGAATTATGTAATCTATATGAATATAATGTATAAATATGCATTATATATGTAAATAGCTTCATGAAAATATCGACATTGAGGCACCATATACTGCGGTTATTTCGTGAAAATTCAAATCACATTAAAATTAATTACGGTGCATATACAGAACACCGATTTAAACTACATTTGGCACCAAATATGATCATTTTTGTACAATAATTGCAATGTGTTCCAACCTTAATGGTTTAAGGCAAGCTGAAAGCTAATGAAATATACATTTTCCGAATTCATATCATAAGCAGAAAAAAAATGTTCAGCGATACGTTAGCCATTGATCCTTTACCCCGCAATACAACCCGAGTCACTCCCATACGCCGAGATATTTGCTTCGCACAATTCACCGCGGAGGTTGAGAAACATTGGGGATTGACCCATTTAACTGAAGCGCCTCTCTCTTCCAGGTTCTCGTGTGGCACACGCGGACAGAGAAGGCGAACCTTATCAACGAATCGCGAGACAAACAGGAAAAGATTTATATCGAGGTGTGACGGAGGGCACCTCAGGCGAACTGCCAACTCTTCCCTATGCCTTATGGACGTTTCACTTTTAAGAAGAGAAATAATGCTTAATTGCACTGCCGGGACTACCCAATCAAGCCGAAGCGTATTTCCGTCCTATTCTCAAAATGACTGGAATTCCAACCTATTTGCCACACATCTTCCCCACCTCCTATTGTTTAAACGTCTCTCTCCCCCCCCCTACTCTGTTCTGTCGAGACATCGCGGGGACTCTTGTGAAAGCAAGGCTTGACGACTTCATCGGTGAAACACTGAGAGGAAGAAAGAAAATTGAGGGGAAAAGGCAACAAATGCGAAACCTCAAGAGATAAATGGATCACCTTTCCCCCTCCTCGATTCCCTTCAGGGCTATGTTAGAATGTGCACAATTCAGCCTAATTAAAAAACGTTTGGAGTCACATTATTCTCTACATATTAATGAAATCTGTCACTGGAGGATGAAATACGAGTGTCATTGATTGCCATTACATTATTGTACATACCATATGCTGGTTCCTATGTGGCACAGTTTAGAGAGTTAATATTGCATGTAAGATAGAAAATGATCCTATTTATATGTAAATGTTGCACAGTTTACATTAGAACACACGGCTGAAGGAAGTATTTTGATACAACTGATAGTCTGTGATAATGGATTGTTGTCATATTGGCTTTCTGCTTCCCTTTCCGGCTTAGATTTAAAAAAAAATACAATTCAGTATCAGTACCTGCTTAATCCTGTACAGGGTCAGGGGGGTCGAAGACTATCCTTGCAGACACAGGGCGCAAGGTGGGGCTATACCTAGGACATGACGCCAGCTCCACGCAGGGCACGATTTGTGGGGGCAATTTACTCAGCAGGCCAATTAACCTTTGCACGGTGGGAAGAAACCGGAGTACCCGACGAAAACCCACGCAGCCACGGGGAGAGAACATGCAAACTCCACACAGAAAGGCACCCGAGCCGGGAACCGAACCCGAGACCTTCTTGCTGTGAGACGGCCGCGCTCCTCACTGCGCCATCGCACTCATTTTAATTGCATTTTTTTCTAAAATGAAAGCACAGGGTTGAGGAAGGAACGTGTGAAATGCGTCTTCTGTGGCTTGTAAACGTGTTTCGAATAGCTAATCTTACGTCTTGTGATCTACTTGCGTAGCAGGCTGGAAAACAGAAAGACCCGACAAGAATGACTGAATGACCGAGACCTTGTCAGTTCAACATCCCGCTCTGCACACCCACAGCAATGCCTAGTTGATACAATCTTTTAAATAAAGACTGCTGCTTGGACTATGATGGCAGACGCACAGCAGTCCGTCTTAAATGCGCGTGTGACTTAATGTTTTTATATGTAGGCACGTAAACGATCTGAGGTCTGCGCTGCAGGCATGGGGGAGCCAGTGTCCCCTTCACAGAAGAGCTAAACAAGCGGTCCCCCGACTTAACGAGCTCCCATAACATGTGTAAGTGAAATTGATTGACTTAAGAGCTGACGTCTAATTTTTGTGTTGCATGCAGTATACAATACAACGTTAACAATTGTGTTCCTACTTGCGAACAAACTGACTTATGGACGGACTCAGGAACGGAACTCATTCGTAACTCGGGGACTGCCCATATTGTGAGAGTGCTCTCAGCATTTTCCAGCGGCTCAGGTGCTGTGTCTACCTGATCCCAACTCAGCTGGTCGATGGGAAGGTTGCGTGTGCAATTTCCACGCAATGCTAGCCCATTCGCTATGGATTCGTCCACCACGCTCACAAGAAGGTTCCCGTCTTGGTTTCAACTTGAGGTTATTACATTCGTCTCCCCATTACCAGGCCAAAAATGGCCCTTTTTCTTTTTACGCGACGTCACTTTCACAGCGTGCTCACGTGGCCCGAGCGGAGCCAATTACACGGTTTTGTGGCAGGAGATTCCGCAATCGATAGCTGAACTGGGAATTGACTTTGATTTTTAAAACACAGCTCTGGCTCATGGTCGCCTTGCACACAAACGGGTACTGATAGCGAGACAAATTGAGGAATCGTTACAGGCCGCACTTTCTTCATGTGACTGAGGCATGGAAGAATTGGTCTGTAATTTGACGAAATAGCCTTATTAAATGCCAATTAAATGCTAAGATTTGGCGAAAATGATGGCAATTACGCTAAATCAGAGCTGAACGACAGCTAAATATGCAACATGGGCCCCTGTTTTATCATGAGTCACGCTTAACATAACAATATACCATCTGACACGTGCATAGAACATCTTGTGCTCCTTGTGTAATGAATAATTGCACTTCTCGAGCGCGTTTCACCCGAGGGTTGCAAAGCGCTGCAGAGCTGTGGAGAGAAGGGCATGTCAGCAACAGCCACATATGAACGCCATATGAACAATGACGTTTTTTGTTGTTGTTACAAATCTGAGCTAAGGAGAGAGCATGTTGAAACACCAATAACATCACAGCAGTTCAATGGAAGGTCAAATAATGGCTGTAATTTAGAGAACATAAACTAAGAGCTAAAAATAATTGTTACACAAGCGAAGAAAAGCATACGTGTTTCTGAACAGGCGCAAGTCAGCAGAGAGCCATCATTCCAGCACAACAACACTGAGCCGCATAAACAGTCCGAGCCTGATGACTTCAAAGCCTTATGGAACAAGAGTCTTGAGACGAGATTTGAAGATGTCCAGGAACTCAGCTGACCGAATCTCTAACGGAAGGGCATTCCAGAATCTGGGAGCAGCGCTCAAGAAGTCTCGTCATCCAATGAATGGAGGTGCGATGTGGGCACAGGCAGCAAGATCGTATTGTAGGATCGAAGTTATGTTGAGGAGGGTGGCCTGAAGGAGGTCACGGATGTATGTCGGAGCAGCGCCAGTGACAGCCTTGTAGGGGAGAGGAGGACCTTGAATTCAATCCTATATTTAACCCTTAGCCAGTGGAGAGATACCAGCACTGGGGATGTGATCGTTGATGGGTGTGCGAGTGAGGTCATCAAGTATAAATTGGATGGGTTAAGCCTTGGACAATTGGTGCGGGATTCCGAAAAAGTAAAACTGTTTTGTTGCCATTTAGCTTTAGGAAATTTGAATTGAGCCAGGCCTTCACAGTTGACAGTGAGGACGAAATGCAAAGACCAAATGCACTGATGGATGGCTTTCCGTGGATATACATTTGGATGTCATCGGCATACATTGGTAGCTGAGATTGAAGCTGTGCAAGAAATGGCCCAGTGGTTGAAATGTAGATGCTGAAGAGGAGTTGGCCGAGGCGTGAGACGTGAGAAACTCCAGACAAAACAGGATGGATCTCTGCATTACGTCCTCCAAGGATGACGAACTGCTTCTGGTCAGAGGTAGGAGCTCAGCCAGTGCAGGGCACAGCCAGAGACCCTAATGCCCTCCAGCCACTCAAGGTAGGGCGGTCAACGGTATCAAAGGTAGCGCTCAGGTCCAGGAGGACAATAACACCTGACAACCCTTCATCAGCATCGACGAGCAGTTCATTAACTACTTTCACCAGAGCAGTTTCAGTAGCATGGCCGAATCTGAACCTAGACTGGAAGGGCCTGCACCACACCCATTAAACTTCGTCTCCACAGTAAACATCTTGACACAACTGCACAAAGTACTCTAGGATGTTGTTATTTTAGCGAACACCTATAAGGGCCAGCACAGCACATGAGGGGGTGGGTGGCCCACACCATGCCTGGATGCCTTGGTCACCCTAGTCGGGATGTTTACACAACGCACCAAGTACTCAATTGAGGCGGAGTCAACCAAGGGGGAGGCCCAGGACCAGTTCTAATATTTGCCACTGTCGGCATGAGCAGCAATGGAACTCGAGTCGCCGCACTCGTAGTGTAGCGTGCTAACCGCTCAGCGCCGCAAACTACACATGACCGCTTGACATACATGTTATATGTAACACTCCATTTTACATTTATGTACTCACGTAAACATGTGCACAAATAGACATAAGCACGAGAACACCACAACATTTATTCGACACTTTTATATGCTGGACAATGTTTTCTTTTATATAATATAATGCACAAGCGGCTGTGATATGTGCACACTAACGTAATGTTGCAAAGCAGCCTACTCTGGGCTTACACTGATGAGATGACCCACTGTTGAAATGTGCTCAAAGGTGTTAAGTGCGAATGGCTGTTTTCCAATCCTTAAGAGTCACAATATAGGGTGGTTAACCAATGCATGGAGAAAACCGAAGATAACACAATTGATAAGGGTTTGTATATTTGATCATGGTTGCACTTCAGCCTTCCTGAGAATGATAATAACTTATTTGAGAGCACAGTTGAACAGCCTAAGAACATCACCTCGTAATGATCATCCATTAGATATATCTCAAGTATATTAGAAGATGTACAGTCGAATGGCTGTTACAGGAGGAATGGTCAAAATGGAACAAAAAATAAATAAGTCTATACAACGCAAGAGTATTTATACATGACAAGTTAACCGGAGTCAGTAATCGTTTGATGAGTACACAGGAATGTGGGTGGGTAGCCCCACACGAAGCCACTTACCCCAGGTTTGTTGTTGCCACTGAAAGTTGGAGATGCCCTCAAGGAGAACGAACTCCAGACAAACATGACTTGAACCGTTGGCTTTCTGGCCAGTACTCAACCTCGTTTCGAAGAAACAGCTGCGTGGCATGCTCGTCAATTGCACACATCTCACCCCTATGGTCGAGATACATCGTGCCCATACTCCCAAGTTGTTTTTCAAGAAAACAAAGGCTGTCCTCTGCAACATGAGTAAGGCCAATAAAGAAAAACGTACGCAAAACAACAATATAACAGATACACAGTGCAGTGCCCTTCTTTTATGGTAGTGCAAACTGGCAACAACAACAAAACTTAAAACAAACGCTTTGGGAAAAATTGTGCTTAAAAATCTGATCAAGTTAATTGTTATGAGTGTCATATGCCAAGAAGAACCTGGGACCACATGGCACGTATACATGGGAGGACGCAATATCAGGAGAAAGAGGAGAGGTATGAGGGAGGAGGACTTGAGCAGAAACATCGAGATGGGGATAACTTCGAAATTCGCAATCTGTTTAAAATGTTAGCATGTGAAAGAAATGCAGTGTCATCAAGCAAAATGTGTAACCGAAACAACACGGAGAGAATGTTCTGCCTTACGATAGCTCTAAATTGCAGATATTCACAGGACTACACATATATACCACGCGTATTCCTTCCTCAACTGCACTTACCCCATGCCAGCGGCAAATGTTAAACAGCCGCAGAGATTGTTATTCATCTGCCCCCAGCTTGTATCGCCTGAGAGGTTGGCAGTGCAGAAAGCAGGATGCAGTGAGAACACAAAAACTTGAGATATCCAAGAGGAGATATTAGTATTGTTAAATATAGGCAATAGCTCATGTAGGCCTATATGTACAGTACACAGAATAGAGTATCACAATAATGTCACGATTTTCTACCCTGTTATAGCTTACCTACATATACACAAACTACTGTGATTTGGGACGAAAGGTCAGGAGGTGCAATATTTATATAACATTCCATTTATGCACCGAGACCAAGACGACATTAGTAGCATTAAGAGACCAAGTCACGATTCAAGTTTACACGACACAATGGTTAAATGAATATAAAATATAAATATATATGCGCTTCAGTTCAAAGGACGGTAACATGATGTAACGAGTTAAATTAATTCATCCTGGGAGTATGTACACTGGCCAGAAGCAGTGATAACACTCCCCCGTTCTCTGGCTCACACTGTATACATCCGTCCACAGCTTTACCTTTGATCAACGCTACACTTGGGTTATATTTCAAATGCCATACTATATACGATACATCGTGTTAACCACAGCCTTGAATTGGTTTATGCGTTACTCAACAGTGATCTTGTACAACACTGGAAAACACCACCATACAATACACGATATGATTAATTCAGTGAGTGCTTATGTGTTTGAACAAGTTTTTTTTTCTGCTACGGCAAATTGTCACACACTCTCGGTTTCCAATTAAGCAATGGCACAAAGAACAATTATGGCTAAAACTGTAGAATAGCAGTAATCCAACAGTTGACAAATGCAATTCGAAATAACGGCTTACAAGCCGCCCATCGGTTTACGGTATTCGTTTTGTGGAAAAGTTATTGACAGATTAACGTCAGCTTGAATTCACAGCTGGAGAAAACTCACACTGGGAGTGGAGTCTGGGAAGGGACACGCAGGCATAGTCTACCGTACATCAACTCAGCATCTCATCTTGCAATCTGGCTAACGGATAGCATAGTGTTCAGGTATTTATGGTTAAACCATCATCAGTGATGACAGATGTGAGATAGCACCTCAGAGCACGCAACCTCGAAAGCACCATTTGTCAGCCCACGTCCAAAAACAATGAAGCTTTTCCAACCTCAATTAACATTCAAAACTACATTGTACGATGCATGATACACATGCCTATGGTGATTGTTAAACACGAAAAGCCTGCATTTTGGAGCATAGGCAGCAAAAGAGCTTGAAAAATCCTGCTTGTGAGCTCACATGCGCATAGACGCCTACGATGTGCTTTTCTCCCCAGATTATATTTTCACTGTTTCAGTGCAGTGGCAGCAACATTGTTAATTTAAAATATTTATCATTACTGCCATCACCGTTGTTTAATAGCACAATTTAATTAAATGTGATGTACTTTATTGCATCAGTTGAGATTTCTTTGAAATGCATCGGTTAATTTCCGAAGGATCACAGCAGACTCTCTAAAGGGGTCATTCTGTCCCTCCACAAGAGCCGTGGGTAATTTGCTAAATACAAATTTTGCCTACGAGACCATTACAACATAAAGTGTTGCTTCCCATGATATCTCATGCAGCCCTATTAAGAGCTGACTCCCCAAAGAAAACACCACTTGCCTGCACAGACCCATTCATTCACCTGGTGCAGAACGTGTTTGGTGATGAGGGCAGTGACCATTATTACACTACCGGCTACCACCACCAACAATCGGACCACAATTATGGCAACTGTAATCGCTTTCAGCTTAATACATCATACTTTAGTTTTCATACTTGAGCCTATTCGGTGTTTGGACCATGGACATGGTGCTTATTGCATGGGTGTTTGTGCTGCACCACTCCAAGGTGGGTGGGAGATATAATACGGAGGTTGGGCAGAGGGAGTTGGGGGTAACCAGCAGGCGCCATCACTTCCAGAGCTGGGTGCTCAGCGTGCGCCCCGCCGGGGGCGGCGCAGGGCAGCCTGGGCCTCCGCTGGCACCGGGGGGCCAAGCAAGAATACCCCCAACCCTGACACCTCCTGGAACAAGGCCCAGACCACTCATCTGCTCCGTCATCTGCATGCAGGTGGGAAGGCAGAATACAGCGGGGCTTTGTTACGATGGCTGAGCAAGTGTGTGTCCCGCCTGTCTGGCAATAACCTGCGGAGCCAAGCTTGCAAATTAAGAGGCACCTCTCTGGTATGTGATGGGAGAACACGGCGGGAGGGATTTACCACCACCACCACAATTGGTTCTTTAAATAGAATGTAACAAAAAAGTGACAGCTGTCACACATAATGCACACTTGTCATGCGATATACTTTGGTTTTACATATCATCAAAATACTGAAGTACTCAAAAATAAATAAGGCAGACATCAACATTGGGACACGTCTGAAATGTTTTGAGCAGTCTACTATGAATTTGCCATCCGAATAATTGATCACTAAATTGTACACTGATTTTAATCTAAAACACGTATCTACATGTGACTCATGATTACAGTATGGTAGCTTGCCAGTGTTGTGGACTGACCACGCTTGCTAAGAAACCGTTTACAATCATCTAGGTTCATCATTAGCTGCTAATCACTTGACAGGAATCTCATTGACCACAAGACAAAAAAATTCCGCAAGCAAAATTCAATGTGTGATGCTGACAATGTAATAAAAACTTCAAATTCTTGTGTAACAATGGACCTCGTGTAATCCGTCCATTGAATCCTTTCTAATAATAGCAATGACTTATTTCCTAACCATAGGAAACAATACGTTCTGTTATCTCATTCCGGTATTGCCAAGTGGTGGGTCGTGACTCATCACTGGGCCGTGACCGCCACCTAGTGGCCCGTGGAAACCAGACCCAAGTGTGCCTTGAGGTGCAAAAGGTTGTGAACCCCTGGTCGAACTTATAACAACCATTGCACTTTTAGAGTGATTTTCACCCAATGGTTACAAAGCGCTGCACAAAGCTGTGGAGAGAACAGCATGTCAAGCAACAATGACGACGTATGAATGACAAATCAACAACAATAAAAAAAATGTTGGGGCGTGTTTGCGTATATATGTATTATTTATTTACTTTTATCAGGGTAACACTCCCCAGTACTACCCCAGAAAAAGTTGTTTGTACTTATATAGAGTTGCACAGTGCCATTATGTGTGGGCCATCGGCTGACATTTGGTGGCCACTATATTTCGACCAATATTTGACCCATGAGTTTGAAAAATCAACGGTCGCCTTTTTAGTATTTTTATATTACCATCTCAGTGCTTGAAAAACAAGCTAGATGCTCAGACTTTTACTTATTGACTAATTTGGATATGATCTACATGCAGAAATGTAGTCAGACGATAGTTTTCAGAATGATGGATTTCGTGACAAAATATAAGTCATTTTTGCATTGTGTGCTGAAAATAAAAAAAATACAAGCATGAGACCCATGATAAAAAAATGCTGCTTTTATATATAAAAAGATATTTTTAAATGAGTTCTTAAAAGCTACAGTTTCATAAATGTTGTATTTCAGAAAATAATTGTGAAAAATATATAATGGGGATACTATTGCTGGCATGCACCAATATTTATGAGCTGGCTTTGGTGATGTGAACAAATAATTCCACATTCCTCCTGAAGTGTCTTTAAAATGTTATTAACTGCAAATGCTTCAAGGGTGTTAATCAACTTTGTAATATATACTTTTAATTATATACTTTTTATTAAATGATCATGGATTTTTAATTACATCGTCCATATGACTGCCAGCCTACTTTATCAATACCACATTGATGTTTATTATTCATTAGTGATTAACTTTTGTATTTTCACAGGTTTTAGAATCCAATTTATGTACATAACTGCCCCTTAATATTCCACAACACTAAATAAATCATAGATGGCCATAGCAAAATGTTTCACAATTTAGGATTCACATTATTGTTTCATTATATATTTAGATAAATATTTTAAATACCTACAGGTTTATTTACATTTGATGCACTCTGAAATATTTCGAAGAGACAAGAGTTTATTAATAGACTCCCCTATGATTAACAAATATAGGGACCCACAAAATAAATAACCTGTATTAATGGCAGAGAATAATACATTGGGTCTATAATTAAACTTTTAGAACAAGAGCATGATGTTCTTTAGTCAGCTTTAATTTAATAATAATAATTGGATTTCTAGAGCGCCTTTCACCCGAGGGTCCAAGCGCTGCACAGAGCTGTGGAGAGAACCGCACGTCAACAACAACGACATAAGAACGGCAAAATCAGCAACAATAACGTTTGTTTTGGTGTTTTTTTGTCACAAATCCGAGCTATGGAGGGAACGGCGTGTAAACAACATCCGGACAGTTAAACTGAAAGTCCAATAGTAGCAAAAAACTATAGGACATAAACTAAGCGGTCAAAAAATATTCTTCGACAAACAAGGAAGGAACAAATGTTCCCGAGCAGGCGCAGGTCGGAGCCACCATCCCTTGCATGACAACACTGAGCCACATCAACAGTACTAGCCAGAGGACTTGAAAGCCTTATAGAACAAGTGAGTCTTCAGATGATACTCTCTGAACACCAAAAAGCCCCACTCATCACTGAGCTGATCTCAGACAACAGGAAGGAACTGCTGAATGATGTAACTCTTTTCAATAGTTGTCCAGCAGGGAGGAGTAGGGAAGTTAAAAATCTCAGGCCACAAAGATACATTTTATCAGGGCAATTAACTAGGCAGCATGTCTTTGGACTCTGGAAGGAAACCAGAGTACCCGGTAAAAACCTACATGGACACGGGGCGAGCCAGGAATCGAACCCAAGTGTTCTTGATCTGAGGTAGCAGTGCTACTCACAGTGCCACCGCGCCACCCAATTTATAGACTCTATAAAGACCTGCACCCACATAATAATAATTGCATTTGTAGCGCGCTTTTCACCCTAGGGTAACAAAGTGCTGCGTGGAGCTGTGGAGAGAACGGCATGTCAACAACGACAGAACGGAAAATCAGCAACAATAAATTTTTTCTGAAATATCACGAAAGGCCAAATGCTGGCCTCTCTTTGAAAATAGTGTCCTATACCAAAGCACTGGAACTTAAAGGATAAGACGATCACAGCAGTGCATCTTGTCAATGCATGCCGAATCAAAAGTATTGTTTCTTTTTGCAAATAGGCTTCCATTGGGACCTCCACAAATGTCTAGAAAAGCAAAGATTGACCATAAAATAAGCAGTTACAGAAGTTAACGTCTTTCAATAATCTGAAAATTTGAAATTATAAACTGACAGCCTCTGAGGTGACTGGTGTCCCATCGTGGATATGTACCTGCCTTGCACCCTGTGTCTGCCGGGAGAGGCTCTGGCTCACCGTGACCCTGTAAGTGATGTATTAATTTGTAAGTTTTATGGAGTTAGTATGTTCTTCTCGTGTCCACATGTGTTTTCACTAAGATAAATGAAGTACGACAATACTGTGAGTTTGCTCTCCAGCAGAAAGTGAAGAATTAGCAAGTTTTGTTCACTTTGACAAACTTTATGAATTGGCTGTTGTCGAGTGGTTTACGGCAAACATTTTTACGTGACCTAACCCAAAAATGGAATCCATCGATATCACTAAAGTGTTACTAAAAAGGCTTTAAAGGTTTTGTTTTTAGTGCTAAGAAATTTGGCATTCAACCATAATATAAAAAAAAATTAATTTCACAGATTAAAGTGAAAATATGTATCGAGTTAAAGATAATCAAATGTCTGCAATAAAAATGTTTTAAATATCATGTTAATTTATATGCCAAGAGGCATTTACTGGACGACTGAACCGTGAGTGAATCTCCCAAGCAGGACTTAACACCAAATACCAGCTGCCATTGTCTGAAAGACAATTTATTGCATAAGTAATCTTTGCACCAAAGCAGTCATGCTATCCCTTGTGTTGTAATCTAGTCTCACAGAATAGGTAACACAGTGTCTGTCTCCAACACAGTGTCTCCAACACAGTGTCTCCAACACAGTGTCTCCAACACAGTGTCTCCAACACAGTGTCTCCAACACAGAGTACATGAGTGATGCTAATATTAATAGGCGATGTTCTGTGTATGAGGCCAAACACAGCAGAAGGTATACGTGGAAATAAAATACATGCATAAATCTTGCCGCCTGGACTGGCGTGCCATTATGGATATAGCTCTTCCTTGCGCAGAGTCTCTGCCAGGATAGAGTGCGTCCCCCCCGCGCGACCCGAAACAGGCACTAGCGGGTACTGATAACGAATGTATGAATCTATATGTGAAGAAATAGGATCAAGGCATGAACACTAATGGTGCTCCACCCACCTGACCGAGGCCCCATTGCATGGGATTTGGGTTTGGATTTCCCACAATGCTTGTGCCGCCAGATGGAGGTGCCCCTGGTGACATCCCCACACTTCCGCCCCCAACACCAGAAATCCCTTGGGGAGAGTAGACTCCAGCCGGTCCTGGGAATGCCATGCCTGGCTGGCCATAGCCAAAAACACCTACAAAGTAAAACAAATTACATTTTCATAACAATGTAAGGAGCTTCAGTCTAATGTTTTTTTTGCAGTTCAAATGAGGAATGAGAGGACTGTATTTATTTTACACATGTTCCTCCCATGCTCATGTGATTTTGCAGGTATTTCATTTCCATTGGCAGCTACTCCTAAACCAGTTGTGGAAATTACATGATCCTATGCCAAGGACCAATAACTCTCCATTGGAAAATCACTGTAAAATTCTCAGAAATGCAGTGCAATACATCTTCTTGAATTCAGATGTTGTTCGAAAGACTCAGAGAAAAAAACATGTTTAAAAACCCAACCTTTTTACTCTTGATGTTAGTCTTACAAGAGTCGACATTAAGATTAAATACATCCCTGAGAATGCAATTTCGTCAAATTTAGTTCAAAAATTTGCTAATTAAATATACAGATGCAAAAGCCTTCAAAACTTGAAAAGGTGATGATGGCAAGTGACTCAGGATAAACTGTAGTTCTGTTTGAAATGATTATACTCCGAATTGTAAGTAGTAGCTATGAGTTTAGGTCGTAGTTATTATATGGCAATTAAAAACTCAACTTTGAACTCTTAATTCTCGTATTATAAAACAGTCAAATATGAAGATTAAATACATCCCTGAGAATGCAATTTCGTCAAATTTAGTTTAAAATTTTGCTAATTAAATATACAGATGCAAAAGCCTTCAAAACTTGAAAAGGTGATGATGGCAAGTGACTCAGGATAAACCGTAGTAATGTTTCAAATGATTATACTTCGAATTTTAAGTAGTAGCTAAGAGTTTAGGTTATAGTTATTTTGTGATTATTAAATTTAAGTGTTGATGATTTATTAAATATAGTATGTCAACGCTGAAGTAATGTGTAGTATATTGGATAATACTAGCCATTAAAAATCCATTAGCCCTATTTAGTCTAGGTTGAAGATGTATCATAATTATCAGCTATGCTCAAGCCACTGCTCGTTAAACACCTTCCAGCCTACAGTCACCTCTGACTGTGCCTTCAACGCTAACAGAGTTTACCGTACTTCTTGTAGTGAAGTGAAATTTGGAGTTGACCGCTGAGTGACATTTGAACTCAGGACCCCAATCGTGAGTCAGGCCATTATAAATTGCTCCACTAAATCGTAGATAGTAAAAAAATAAAGAGTAAATGTCACCGTAATGATGTATGTTTTCACGGCTCGATGCATGATGATTGCTTCGAAAAGCTGCTCTCTCAGGACAGTCGCGTCGATCGCTTCCTCTCTCCACCTCGCGACGCTGCGCCTTCTCACACGTTAGAAGCATCCTCAGGCGATCGACGCGGCTGTCCCGAGAGAGCAGCTTTTCGAAGCAATCATCGGTATAAATCACCCGCTATTGTATCTGCATTCAGTACGCACCGTGAGAGTTAACGGCAGCTGTGGCAGGCGGTGGCACCTGAGACGCGTAAAGTGACAGAATGGAGTCTTTGCTCAGCTGTCGCTTTGCCGCATCATCCGCGCTTGATGCTGGACTCACGTCCGCTTCCGCCTGCACGCAAGATTGGTAACGCTCGGTAAGCACGTTCTGTTGGCGTCACTCAGATCGCCATTTGCACAAGGAATGAGAGATCTCAATCAGGTCTTACCCGATTCAACTGAAAATACAGTCACCTCTAATGCCACATACATGACTGTGTTCTTTAGTGAATGTTTTGTAACTGAGCACATATTGTTTGGAATTCCTTTTTTCAATTTACGTCTAAATGGAGGCCCTACATCATCAGGTTGGTTAGTATGGGTTGATGTGCAGGGGTCAGTGGTGAATGGTAGGGGATGCACCCAGGACATGCACAGATACAACTCGCCACTGATGTTTGCCTTGAACAGGAATGGAGCTCAGGTTACTAGGTTCACAGTGGCAGTGCTCTAACAGCTGCTGCCACCACTCTCTTCATTAGCATTAGCGGTGCAGCACTATACAAAGGAATCCATTGTTGAATGTAACATTAAAACCGTTTAAAAAATCGTGGTCAACAAGAGGGAAGTTGCAGTAAAACAATCAATATAAGCACATTTTCTACTACCATATTTAACATTACCCACACTGTAACCAACACCCCCCCATCGGTTCAAAAACATCACCATCAACCGTACATAAAGATTTTAAAAAACAAAAATCAGAGAGAGAAAAAACAAACCTACTTAACATGCTATGGACAAAATCACACGAGCAAGCGTATAATTATAAATGCCTGAAGTCCCTGACCATGAGCAATTGCTCATTTTGAGTTGTGCATATATAATTATGAATATGGATTTAATGAGCTTCATGCATTTGTGTGCACGCGTGTGCTCAGAATCACTTGGGTGACATGCATCACTGCTTGCTTGGAACGCTAATCTAAAGAAGCACGAGCAGCAAATGTGACTATTATCCTTGCACAAGAAATCACACACGTGCGCTTTATCCTTTAATGTGCCAGCAGCACAGCGAGTCGCACACACCAGCTGTAAATTGTGAAAAAAATACCAATTCAAAGTGTTCCCTCTCCTCTAGGATGCATGAACAAAACATGCTAGGTAAATAGTTAAGTAAACATACAAGTACCATGCATACACTTCAGCGTGTGTTGGCATTGCATCAGTCCCACTACGTGTCTTATAATAATAATAATTGCATTTATAGAGTGCTTTTCACCCGAGGGTCACAAAGCGCTGCACAGAGCTGCGGAGAAAATGGCACGCCAACAACAACGATGACAGAACGGAAAATCAGCAACAATAATGTTTTTGTGTTTTTTTTCACAAATTCGAGCTGTTGAGAAAACGACATGTCAACAACAACATCAAGATAGTTCAACTGACAGTCAAATGGTAGCAATACATTATAGGACAAAGCAAGCGGAGAAAAAAATATTCTTCCAGAGTTTGGGAGCAGCACGCGAGCAGGCTCTGTCACTCATCGATGTAAGTGCGATATGGGTATATGCGGCAAGCCCCGATTGGAGGATAGAAAGTTGTCGTGTTGAGGAGGGTGCCTGAAGAAGGTCACGGATGTATGTTGGAGCAGCACCAGTGACAGTCTTGTAGGTGAGGAGGAGGATCTTAAATTGAATCCTGTATTTAACCAGTAGCCAGTGGAGAGACATCAGTACTGGGGAAATGTGATCGTGGATAGGAGTGCGAGTGAGGACTCTGGCAGCTGCATTCTGCACACGTTGGAGACGACTGATGAGGTATGCGTGTGTGAGCAGTGAATTGCAGTAATCGATTCGTGAGGAGATGAAGATGTGTATTAGCTTCTCAGCATCAGCAGGTGACAGGATGTGCAGTTTGGCTATATTACTGAGCTGGAAATAGGCTACCTTCGTCATCTTGTAGATGTGTGTCTCGAAGTTGAGTAAGGAATCAAGTCACAACTAGACTCCGGACTGCCTTAGCAACTTCGATGGTCTGGTTGTCAAACATCATTTGGATAGGTTCAGCCTTGGACAATTAGTGTGTGGTTCCCACAAGCAAAACTTCTATTTTGTCGCCATTGGTGGCTAGTGAGTAGCTTCCCAATATCCACTAAGTTCGGTAACGTATAACAGCTGTAGTGTCACAGCACGCCCAAGAAATCTACATGTATAAAATGGAGCAAGTGTTTTTTTTATATATGTACATATGCACTGAGGTTACTCGGTTCGAATCCTTCATATTTCATTCGTGCACATATTATCTGCACAACACGAAGGCTTTAAAGTCTTATTTCACCTTTGCTTCTCATGTATTGATGACACGACTGAAATTTCGGTCAGCCAGTGTTTCTCCCACAAAGACAACAGCATGAAATCCACGTCAAAGCAGTTATGTCAGCAGAAAGCGTCATCAACAAGCGACATCGACAACAGACATCAGTTATACACTTGGACCATGGCTGTCCATAGGGCAAGTACTCCAATAGCTTATTGGGCTCTTCATGCTGAAATAAATGCAGTGACTAAAATGTGAAACGAACTCGGCTTAATAAGAGAACCTGGCTGATATCTTCCTCCTGGTCACTTCGAATTAATACACGCTTGTAGGCAAACGGAGCTTGGAGTAGGCAACCGCTGAAAGCATCCAGCTGGTGGAATATGATTTACTGGTTGCTTGTTAGCATCTCCTTAATTGATACACACACACACGTTGGTGATGAGCCACAGTGTGGGGAGAAATTAGCATCTGTTTCAGGTTACCATAAGCTGTATCACCACACGTACAGCAGCATGGCCATGCGCATGCATGTCTTTAACAAGTTGCCTGCATTTGCTCCGGCAGCAGGAGTTAAGACAGCCGCACGGCGGAGTTTGCAGGGCTGTCGATGTATGTCATGGTCGTGTAGACTTACTACTGCCCAGCAACTAAAAGGGTGCACACACTCTTGCAGAGACAATCAAATGAAAATATCAGCAAGATGTGTGGTGCTAAGTAAGCGACCAACTTTTTTTGCCGGAACGCTGTAGTTTAGAAGAAACACAACGGACGAGTGTATGTGTGGGCTTGAGTGCATTACAGCCCAGGAGATTTTAACAATTTTTACCTTGAAATTATAACTATTTTTGGAATCTCGCTTGTTTCCAAGCAAAATTGTGGAATTGGCACAATTGTCAAATTACAGATTGGCCTGACATGATATTCTATATGAAGCCTCGCATGATTCTGTGAGAGTCTGGCCGACCATGTTGAATCCACTGAAGCATATAAGATCAGCCATTGGATTTAATCATGAATCTGCTTGATACAGCCAAGATCGTATTGATCAGGATTTGTAGCGAGCCAGGATTGATCACAACTGACAATGAAAAGCATTAGCACTCTCGGATGACCAGTGAGCCGGTGTCATCATAACTGGGCGTGGCGACCAGCCTAACTTTGACACGTGACACGTTTTCATTAAGCAATGAACAATTCACCCACTCAGAAAATATATGAATTGTGAAATCAATGCTAGTTTTTTATGTTATCTGTGGTTTGTTTTATCAGAGTTCTATCTGTGTTTCCTTCCTTCCTTTGTTGAACAATTCTTTTAATCACTTACTTTATGTCCCTCTTTAAATTATAGCCATTATTTGGCTTTCAATCGAACTGCTCAGATGTTGTTGTTAACATGCCGTTCTCTCCACAGCTCAGATTTGTAACATAAAATAAAAAAAACGTCATTGTTGATCTGTCGTTTATATGTGGTTGTTGTTGCTGACATGCCGTTTTCTCCACAGCTCTGTGCAGCTCTTTGTGACCCTCGGGTGAAAAGCGCTCCAGAAGTGCAATTATTATTCTTAAAACATTGAGACTAGATAACTAACATTGGGATCACCACGACTACCAATGGGACCTCTCAGACTATAGCTGTGATCATGTTAAGTACTACTCAGACCACTTGCAGAAGGACAGCTTACAGAAATGTCGCAATTCCACCGAAAATCTGGAATGAGGTTCAGTCAAGATTCATTCATCTACTACCACCAACAGCATAATCATACAGGGGGGTCGTGGTGAATATGGAGCCTATTCCAATTCCAAGTACCTGATGAAAACTTAAGTGGCACGGGAAAAACATGCAAAGGTGGGAAAGGCACCTCAGTCAACATGAGCTAAGTTAAATATGGAAGAATAAACTGTGTGATGGGGTCACATACATGGGACATCTACATGTATGTAGAGCCTCTGTTATATAAATAGCTGCTCTGTGGATCCATGGCTTCAAACGGGTATCAGCAAAGACTGCACCCAGACCAGACCCCAATAGACTGTGGAGGCCCCATGGGCCATCCCTTCTTGCTTGAATGCTTTGTTGGAAGTGGTATGGAATTGGGCCAAGTCCACATGCTATGAATCCGCAATGCATTGCTATTGCGATTCTCGCTGCGTAATTCAGCCTGAATTACCATTCTGGCTCACTGGAAGTGGTGAAGCTCAGCCGAGCTAAGCTGAGCATAGTTATAGCTTAGCTAAGCCAGATTCGCAAATGAAACTGACAAAGAATATCATTGCATTTCACAAATGCTTACTGGCCAATCCGAGTTCAAAGAATCCAGTTCAAAGTAATTGAGATTTTAAGGTGGGAATCACCCAGACAGAAGTCTTAACATCTGCAGGCATTTTCTTGGGTTATTGTGATATGGCGATAATACAATTTATCATAAAATAAAAGGTCCGCAATAATCATATCACACATGTTATAAGACGTCATTATGACAACTATAAAAGCTCGTATATATATTTCCGCATTATTTGCTTCTTAACCAAATATATGTAAAGTCACAAGTTGCACAAATTTCTAAATAAATTAAAAATATTAATTAAATTATTGCTTTGGAAAATGTGTTCCCTTAAAAAATGGAATAATAGTTATATGACCTTATCATTTGTAGTGCATGCAGTCATATATTTAATTATAATGTAACTCATCCTTTGTGTTATCACTCAGACTGTGTGTAATAAGCACACAAGTTGTAAAGTTGCAGTGATTAAGATATGGTATATCCACTTTGAGTGAACCTAAATTGAAGAACGTTCAAGTAGACTATAATGATGTAGGTTTTCACGGCTCGATGCGTGATGATTGCTTCGAAAAGCTGCTCTCTCGGGACAGCCGCGTCGATCGCTCCCTCTCTCTCCACCTTGCGACGTTTCGCCTCACACGTTGGAGGATGTGTTTGGAATGTTACTTCATGTCATGTGACAACTACTAACGTTGAGTTCAAATGTACTTTCATATGAGCTTCAACTCAGTTGCTTCCCTATCCAATGTGAATTCAAAACCAAAGTTCTCAAAATCTTAGTTGTTCCACAGCACAAAGTCATTTCACCAAGAACAAACGTCACCTAGGTGTCATTCATTTACTACTAATGCCCCAAACACCTGGATTCTCATCATTTAAAAAATGTTCTTGGTTACTCTCCCACCTCCATCACAACTTGTTGCAATTGCTTTCAGCATATTTCCTTGTTTGCTTGTATGTTAGTTATCTGCTCAACATAGGTGTTAATGGCGCGGTGGCGCAGTGGTTAGCGCTGACGCCTCACAGCAAGAAGGTCCCGGGTTCGAGTCTCTCGGCTCCGGTGCCTTTCTGTGTGGAGTTTGCATGCTCTCCCCGTGTCCGCGTGGGTTTTCGCCGGGTACTCCGGTTTCCTCCCACAGTCCAAAAGCATGCTCCTGGATAGATTGATTGGCTCGCAGACTAAAATTGTCCCGCAATGCCCGGCGATGGACCGGCGTCCCGTCGTCGGGTGTATTCCTGCCTTGCGCCCTGTGTTTCCGGGATAGGCTCCGGCTTCACCGTGACCCTATATAGGATTAAGCGGTTTCAGATAATGAGATGAGATGAGGTTTCTGTAGTTTAGTGTTATTATTTGTTCTGTAATTTATCAGGACGTAATGTTTACATTTTCTAAAATAATCAGAATTTAAAATATCCATTGTTATATTTCAAAGTGGAAAAGGTATTATTTCCCTACTTCATAGTGCCACCTGGAGTGATATCAGTTAATTGACCTTTAATAAAATTGAACCCCAGGGTTGTGAGAGCACGCAATGTCTTACCGAGAGTTCCTACATTTCGGATCACAAGAGCCTAAACTCAACCCAGGTTTCTTGAGTCTACCAACCAAATAATGTATGGTGACCAAATGCCCAAGGAGTTGGTGGGAAGACAAAGGTGGTTGGGAAAAGGACTCGCGGATTTCTACTGAGATATATTCTAATAAAACAAGTCTCTGTGAGGCTTAACATTACTTCAAGGATGGCCCTACTTGAGATTTTGTCAATTCCATATTGAGTACTTTAGAATTGAATAACCATCAGAAGCAAGGGTTATGTTCTAAAAAAAGATACTAAAAATATATCGTGCCACGAGTGTTTTCCCTCTGAGTTTCGTCCATGAAAAGGTTGTAAAACCTCATTCCTTCACGGCCCCGTTTATTTATCCACATTACTGATTATTTGGCGACACTGTGAGTCACAGGTGCAGAGCGACCTGTATTTATTGGAGTGTCACTGCCAGCCCTATTATACAGGAAGGTGGCATGGCTTTCAAAGCTCTCGTTAGTGTTATCACCCTAGCAACCACTGTTCATTAATTCATACACATTGCTCACTGTTCTGCTACCTTTCACGTGGAAAGAACATCAGACATGAAAAAACAATCGAAATGTGTCAAAACAGATCCCACCGACAACATAATGGTCACAGCGCTTAGCGTTTTGCAACAAGAAAATAAAGTCCACGTTATTAATTTATTTTGGGTCACGTGCCCAGCTTGAAACGAGTGTTTGATAGAAGTGGAAGTTACATAACAGGACCAGGAGAACGGCTGCTTAACATCCAAGTTGGATGTACGTGTCTGCATGTCAAGACATATAGAGCAAATTAACATCATGCTTGCAATCAGTGCACAGAAGGCAGTGAGACGGAGAGGTAGAAGCTGCAGCTCCGTGCCAACATAAAATATACGAACTAAACACAATGGTGCAATCACCCCATTTGCCACATTAACGTCTAAGACTAGACAATTCTTAGCACATTTTAAATTAAAAGTGTTCATTAAAAACCTAACCTGCGTAATATTTTTGTACTTATTTAGATCATCGGCCATGATCAATCCACTGCTGAATGAAGTCCTGCTCAATGCAACAATCTAGCTCCTGGACATGAATTGATTTTGCCGGTGTGCCTCCACAATAGATGTGTTTCTCTTTGGCTGTTACTTCTTTGTTCGTCTCAGCCACCGGCTTTCATCCCTTTTAGCAACGTATCTTGCTCAAACCCAAAATACTTTTCTTAACAAGCAATACGATGTTTCTAGCTTTCATGTGACCTATGTCACAACATTTCCTATTTGAGATGTGTAATTCAAAGCATTAAAAATTTAGTTCAATATCAGAACACTCTTAATCTTGTACAGGGTTACCAAAGCCTATCCCAGCAGTCATAGGGTGCAAGCTAGGGCTCTAGCTATGATGTGACACCAGTACATCGCAGGGCACACTTTTGGGGCAATTTACTCAGCAGGACAAATAACCCAGGCAGCAGCGTGTCTTTGGACGGTGGGAAGAAACCGAAGTACTCGGCAAAAATCCCTGCCGACACGGGGAGAGAAAACGCAAACTCCACACAGAAAGGCATCAGAGCCAGGAACTGAACCGGGGACCTTATTGCTGTGAGACAGCAGCACTATTCACTGCACCACCACACAATTGAGTCTGTTTAAGCTATCATATCTTCTTTGTTAAAGTCCTTGCTTGTGAAACCTGTCATAGCTGGTGGCATACACTGAAACATCCCGAGTGTTGCTTTTTACGACCAACTTGAGTGTTCCCCGAGCACTCCAACCTGCTCTCATTCAACTTATTTAATCCTTTTTTTTATATCGCTGTCTGATGTTTGTCCAAAGTAGACACAGTGGGATGTGTTTTCCAGTTATATCCTACAACTGTTATCGTCAATGTTTTAGTGATATTATCTTACGTGACTTCTTGAGTTGCTCACATATTTTGTGAGCAAACTTCGCAGCCTCCATTACTGTTGTGCAACCGTTTTACATTGTTCATTTCCATTGGTTCTTATAATGCCTTTGTCTTCAGCATATAAAACTGGTCAGTGTTTTCTTAAATTAATGTTGATACCTGTATTTATGCACAAGTGTTGAAAAACAACTGTAAGAGATATGTTTGCATGTCTGCCTGCCATGCTAATATACACTTTGTTATGCTATTAATAAAACTCAATTGGTAACAGTTTCATAATCTGCAAAGATATGTTATTTAGGCCAAGGTTTGTGAGAGACAGGATAGCTGCATTAACATACAAGGAGTGAAATATGATTTTGTACAAAGGATAGGCATAATGGCGCAGCACCGTGGCCCAGTGGGTAGCGCGGTCGCCTTACAGCAAGAAGTTCCTGGGTTCGAATCTCGGCCCGGGTGCTTTTCTGTGTGGAGTTTGCGAGGTCTCTCCCTGTGTCAGTGTGGGTTTTCACTGAGCACTCTGCTTTCGTCCCACAGTTCAAAAAACATGCTGCTGCATAGGTTAATTGGCTTGCAGACTAAATTGCCCTCAGTGCCCGGTAATGGACTGGCGTCCCAACGTGAGTATATCCCTGCCTTGCGCCCTGTGTCTGCCTGAATGGGCTCCAGCTCACCGCGACCCTGTACAGGACTAAGCGGTTTCTGACAATGAGATGAGATAGGCATAATGGTATTTGACAATCATTACTCATTTGTGTGTGATCCATGATGGAAAACCCTTCTCCGCAACAGGCATGCTCAAGTGGACATACAGCATTTACATTGGCTATTACACTGCTACCCATGGTGTCTGAAGAATGTACTTAAGTGCGATAGCAATGAAAATAAGAAAGCTCCTCAACCAGATGATATAAGTGTGCACGAAATTCTAATAATAACTGCATTTATACAGCGCTTTTCACCTCAGAGTCACAATTATAGGTGTGAGAAGCATTTACTAGGTGTAGACATACATTAAAAAAAAAACCTTCAATATTCTTCAGCTATTTGGCTTCAGGCAATATCAATTTTTTAAAAAATCTTAATACAGTTTTTCTTGCACATTTCTATGCAATTTCGAATCCGTTACTCACGTTGTTTGATTAATTTTATACCTTTACTTATGTTCACACTTTATTCCCTCGGATGAAAAGTGCTCTAGAGTGCAAGTATTATTATATTATTCCCACTGTCACTGCTTATAAAATGGATATTGTGCTATTCTTTTTTTAATTACATACAACACCTCAACCACCATTATTGCCTGACCTCCTTGTAAATGACAGATGCTGTATCTCAATGTGCATTCAGTTGGAAGTAAATGCATTCATTTACAATAAGCTGTCAGTAAAGTAAGGATGCAAGGATGGCGCCGGGGTGCAGGGGGTCGCTCTGCTACAGTCAGTAGCAATGCCGCAAGGAAGGCCACGGTCCAATTCCCGGCTCGGCTGCCTCTCTGTGGAATTACTCTCCTCGTGTACGTGTGGGATTTTGCCAGGATTTCCAGGTGCCTTCCACAGTCTAAACAGATGTTCCTGCCTGGGATAATTGGCTTGACTAAATCGCCCCCGGTGCTTTGTGATCGGCTGTTGTCTCATCCTAGGTATAGCCCTGCCATGTGCGTTTTGTATGCTGCGATAGGCTTTGGCTCACCGCAACCCTGCAGGATTATGTTGGGTTTTATAATGAATGAATGAAGTCAGTAAAACAAATGTCCTGGAAGAAAGGCACAATGTGTCGCGATATCCACACGGGGAATGGATGCTGCTAATATTCGTTGTAATTCCTCGGTCAATCGTGAACATTGCACGTTCTTATGATGGGGGCCGGTATATACATAGGACACATTTAAAATTAATTTTATCCATAGCCAAAGAAGTATAGTGCTCAGTTGATGCACCAGCTGTTCCAGCGAGGAAGCAATGTGGAGCGACGGCTTGCCCTTGCCCTGTGCTACTGGCTCGTCCGTGGTTATTTTTCACAGGCCACCCGGTGAGATAACGTGGTTCCCAGAATGAGATTTTGAATGTGCCCTTAACAAAGGAAAAGAAGCAAAAAACATCTCTCCGGGGCTTCTCATTTATCCAATGGCAAACTTCGTGCCCTGTTTGTGTTTAAGTTTGGCAAATCGAGTAAAAATAATCTTGTGCCACCCAACACGCACTGTCAAACACAAACTGTGAAAGTGCCCTTTCAAGTCGCTGCCGTCTCCAGCAGCCACCTGCAGAAGTCTAAAGTGTATGCTGATGTAGGTTTAATGGCTCGATGTATGATCATTTGCTCTTAAGAGCTGCTCCTGCGGATAGCGTTTCATCTCTTTCATGACTTTTCGCCTCCCCTGTCGGAGGCGTCATCAGGCTCTGAAGAGTTTGAATTGAAAAGTGTTGTCATGTGTCGAAGCGTCGCCAATGAGAGAGAAGGGACACTTAACACGGCTTTCCTGAAATAACACCTACGTTGAGCAATTCTCATAAACCGCAATGTGAAAAACCTATGCGTGGACAAATAATACATAATTGCCCTTCTAGAGTGCTTTTCACCCGAGGATCACAAAGCGCTGCACAGAGCTGTGGAGAGAACGGCATGTCAACAACAACGACATATGAACGGCGTATCAACAACAATAACACTTTTTTGTTTCTTTTTGTTCCAAATATGAGCTGTGTAGAGAACGGCATGTCAACAACAACATCAGAGCAGTTCAATTTAAATACCACATATTACTCAACCAGGTAGACAAGAGAATGTGAAAATCCACAATTGTTTCCTTACACCACGACCGGCAGCAATGTGTTCATAGAGGCAGCATTAGCGAGTCTGTGGAGAGTGGTGGGTGTATGAAGACTTTACCACACCAAACGAGACCAGCTGACCAGCCTATGGTGAACCCATTTACACTGCCAGATGGACGGAGGAGGGGGAGGTTTAAGAAACCTGCTTCAATATTTAAAACGCTGCGCCGAGTGACTGAATCAGTAAAATCTATAACGCAGAAAAGTGTGCTACCCATTACACTATAGCAGCATTTAATTAGGTAAAGGGCCATTAATACATACATTTTTAGAAAGGAAAATGAGGTTAACCACAGGGATAAAGTGAGGTTTTTAATCGATCGCTATAGCTTTGGGTGATTTAACAGCAACATTTGGGCAGGAAGATAAAAAAAACGTGGCCCTACTGTTGTGAATGATTCCACAGGATCTTCAATGTTTTCAACATGAATGAAAATGATCCAGTCAGTTGGGATTCCATCTTTGTGCAAGTTGGTGTGAGTTTGTTGCTGTGCACAACTTTGAGCATTACTGTTTACTTTTATGAATGCAGTTAGCGTTTCGTGCACATATTGTTGCTGTGATTAAGTTGATTTGCTCTTGAGTTGTATGCGTTAGTCAGTTCGGACGATTGCTGTGTTGCAGGACACCCACATCTAGAGCTTACAAGCTCACTGGGTACTTTGTGCTGTAATATAAAACATTTGTCTACCTATCTCAGTAATCCCAATAGGAAACAATGGTGTGGCTATGGAAATCAAATCACAAATTCCATGAAAAACATATTTAAGGGCTAAACAACAGTCCATATGACTACTTAACACATAAAACTGTGCAAACTGTGCACAGACATCACATACACATTAATAAATATTTCCATCTGAGATGTAATTAAATCTGCAAACCAAAGCTATAAAATGCATCACACTATCAATAGCACATAAAATTGTATCACACCTGCGGCGCTACTTTTGCGTAAATGACCAAACAACACAAGGTAAGCAATTTTGCCCCCAAATGACACTGGTGGGGACACGCGTACGAGCCAATTCATACAACGCAAGCAATGTCACAGCAGCTGTGCTAAGCGACAGTCTGACGCGTAAAGAAACGCATGAGCAACGGAGGGGGCGCTGTGGGGGGACTGAGAACTGTCTGAGCACACGTGGGAATAGTTCCGCTCCGCGTGCATCTGGTCTGGCGGTGTGATGAGCCGAGCGCGATGTCACACCCTGGCAAGGCAGCGGACCCTCGATATCCGGCTACATGCGCAATGTTTATTAGCGGCTTGGAATGCAGCGCACGGAACCAAGCAAATAAAGTGGCGGCACATACGTTGGAGCGCACGGCTTTGAGAGGCACTGGGTGTGAATTTACAACAAAAATTCGTGGAAAATTTGATCAGGTAAAAATACAGAAAAATATATATTGTGTTAGGGAATGGTAATTATTACTGACTTGCTGATTGAATGTTTTATCTCATGATATAGAGTTCATAAAATAATTACTATATAAAAAATAATACCTTGAAAGCCTAAGTTAAGCAGGGCTAGGTGCTCATATGTTTGTTACACGGTCTTCTTCTCCACAGTCATTTTTAGAATTGGCCTTCGTGCTGCGGCACGAGTACAAAACGTTCTAACCGAGCAAAGGATGACGTTGCAGGGTTTGTAATGCCTCTATAAGCCAGATGGCATGCTTGTAAATTTCACACAAAAGCTACAGGCAGGTGTGCAGAGTAAATTGCTGACTTCATGCAAATTAGCCCAATGAAGAATGTGTTGACCATTAAGTATTTCAGTTGCCCCAGTGCTGATCTATGCTTCTGTTCACATGTCATTCCAATTACTTCATTCCCATGACCATTCCTTAAGGTCAAGGGTCAACCACAATGTCCCTTATGGCTAATGTCAGATAAATTAAAAGTATTTAGCTGCTAACTGAAATTAAGGTGTATTCAGAAGAAGGTCAAAACAATCGTCATTAATTTAAAAGTACTGTACAACCAAGATACTCGTGCAACTGTATTCTATATTATCGGTGTGCTATACATATATGCGAGTGTGAATGTAATAAAAACACATACTAAAGCATACATGTAGCAATGTACGCTGTGTTTTCATGAGCTCTGCAACTCGAATTTCCATGTCGGGAACGTGTCAACCTGAGCTGGCAACTCATTTTTGGTTGTAAGTCGAACTTTCTGGGCAAAGCTCATAACGGGCAACATCAAAATCTTGACTGCAGAATTCAGGTATTAAAGAAAAACTTGACAATTAATTAACTCGTTAATAAACTTGGTAATTAATAATCGGTCCCCAACTAATCCTGTACATGCGTGTGGTGAACAGAGCTTATCTGGGCAAACACAGGGTGCATGGCAGGGCTATACCCTGGATCAGATGCCACTCCATGGCAGGACACTGGGGTAAATTTAGCTAGACAACATGTCTTTGGATTTTGGAAAGAAACCGGCTTACCCTGCGAAAACTGACAGATAGAGGTCCCAAGGCACTGCACAAAAGCAGAGGTGTAGAGGAACAACACACAAGACACTGCATCCTATATATTATAATGGTATTCTAATGGTATCAGCCAATTAGTTAAACCGTGCAACCATAATTCCAAGAACTAAAGCATTATGCTTGATATCATTATTATAATTTCCCAAACACACTAAGCTTACAGTTAGCATTGACCATCAATACTAACAGCGTTAACCTTCAACAACTAAAACTTATTCAAACATTTAACATGAAGATATAACATTTATATATTAATAGAGTTATGCCATAATCCATAATCATAGCAACAGCTCATAAGCCACGAAAGTTAACACCCGGTCGAAACATAACATCTGTATCCAATTCATATCGCAGTTACACGTAATGAAGTAGGTTGACAAATATGGAAAGAGTCTATGAGAGTGCAGAAACCCTCAACATGGTTATCACAACAGAACAGCTATGGAGAGCAATTCTCATATTACAGCCGTTCATGTCCTGGAAGCCCAGAATACTAACCTCATCCTGATGGGGTTATCACAAACCCAAGCATATGGCCGTACTGGAAATATGATTGCACGAAGTTACACCTGCTGATGCATCGCACTTGCATAAGGCATTCACAAGGCAGTGCCCTATGTGACCTCCATACCTGGTTGGACTGCGGCAGGGGATTAGAAACCATTGGCCCAAAAATGTCCTGATCTTCACTGCCAGGCGCCGCAGACTCCACATCACCATTGCCGGCAGCGGTAGGTGACTCTGAAACAACATTATATTTTCAGACAGATATCGAAAATGTATGTTACTCACTGCCCAAACTCCACCATATTTCACTGCCTGTGTTGCCAAATATAAACACAACAGCACAAAAATATGTTGACAAAAAGGCTGGGATTTCGAGTACACTCAAGAGTTTAACCATAATTATCATAATTTCGTGAAATCACAAAAAAACACACCACACCAATTCCATGTCAAATCAGTCATTCATCATTCAGGACATTTTAATGCAATTGGCTCTTTACTTCAATATACTCTCAGTACATTTTAAAAACGATGGCAGTGGTGAATGTCTCTTTGAAATAAATGTAATAAACTGGATGGCTGTTTAATTTCAATGCTAGACAAGCCTTACTATCATTTCACCACACAATAAAACAGCTGGCTTCACGTACATATCCATACGTGTCATTAAAGCATGTAGAAAACATTGCTTTTTCAGTCTATGTAAGTAGTCAAGACACAAGTAAACCTAACATGTTGCCGAAGATATTAAATTCAGGACAAAATCGTGGTCAGTAAAAGCAATATCCACTATTTATCCAAACGGTCTGGTTTTATAAGCAGCATTACATGTCATTTATTATACACAACTTAATAAAAAACATATCTGCGTGGCGATTTCTATTCATTCCCAAACAATATCAAAAAGATAAATCGCATACAATTTATGTCCAGAAATTGAGTGTTTATAATAATTTGTATTTATAAAGCGCCTTTCACCCGAGTCACAAAACATTGCAGAGCACATTAAATGCATTCAGTGACTCAGCACCACCAAGGTACTGAGGGAGTTATATACAGTAAGAGGCCAGGCAGTTTGAATCGCTCATCCTTGATCAATTCAGTGGCATTGTTGTCAAGAATGGTACCAATGTGACCTAAAGATTAAGAGCTTTGCTTAACCTTGAAGAGCACATTTTAACCCCAAATTGAGCACAGAAACATTTTTATATGAGCCCAAATTGATGTCCTCCTGTCAAAACTAACCATTATTATTTCCCGTGGAGCTGCTGCAGTGTTCGGCAAAGTATTCTCCAATAAAAAAAGTAGCGACAAACCAAGTTTTATTCCTGGTAAACATGGTAAAAATCACGAAGACCACGCATACTGTGTCCAGCTGACAGTGATCAGTGAGGTGAGTATATTGATGTATGTCGAAGAGATCACAGTGGCATGTAAAACTTCAAGTACCTTCCGCCAATTTGAAAACAGATAAAGGCTCTGAAGCCCAAGTGTAGTGAGCTTTAAAAACAGGCGATATCTTCATAATATTTAGGAAAATTTGTAGTGAAAAGCTCTCATAAAGACAATGTCACAATAGTAATGCCATGGATGCCAATACATTATACCAACACTTCATATTAAAGGAACGCATATAGTAACCATAAAATACATTCGGTGAGTAATAAGTGGCAAGTGTTTAAACGTAGAACATGGGCAATTATTGCATTGTACTTGCCATAAGTTCACTTAAACTCATTAATTGCTGACAATATTGAGATGTACGTTATATCTAACAGTCTCTACATCAAATAAAACTTAAATGAGCAGGTGCTTTATGAAGGAAGAATGTTCACTATAAAGTATTTCACAATTTCTACACTGGGCAGAAATTATACACCGAATGAGCATAACGCATGATAAATAACCAGACTCCAAAACCAATAATTCAACAGAAAGGGGGTTTGCAATGTAAACAATATATAAAACGCATGTTACTCCACGATAACAGCTGTCAGAGCTAACTGATGAATTCTATTATTCTATCTTAAATGCTGGTTAAATAAAGGAAGCTGAAAAGCGTTGAAATGAATGGAATGCAGCACGAGCCATTCTCCCTGCTTACTTTTCAAAGAAGCTGTCATATTTCCAAATGGCATTTCTCTGACTTTGTGATACAAAAATCACCATGACACAGAAGAGTGGCACGGTGTCGACGCAGTGAGTATCACTGCTGCCTCACAGCAAGAAGGACCTGGGTGCGGTTCCTCACTGGAGTGCCTTTCTGTGTGGTGTTTGCATGCTCTCCCCGTGTGTGCATGGGACTTGCCTAGTACTACGGTTTCCTCCCACCATACAAACACACGCTTCTGCCTGGGTTAATTGTCTTGCTGAGTAAACTGCCCCTAAAAAAAGTGCCCTGCTGTGTACTACTGTCACATCATGGGTACAGCCCCGCCTTGCGCCCTGTGTCTCCCGGGATAAGCCCCGGTCCCCCATTACCCTGTACAGGCTTAGTGGTACTGATATTGAACAGAACATGAAACGGCCAATATGTACTACGAAAACAAACGGACAGCACGGAGCGGCTATTGTTAATACTTTACGCACACGTAATCTGTAAAACAGTGAAGGACATTTACAAAATAGGGCCACATTTGCGCTGTCAAACTTGGAAAATGTCAGGACTCAAACCAAAATTGTTTTTAGATGCACGTTAAAACTTATTTCCTCACCAGTGCATACTAACATTGAGAAAGAGATAGAGGTCAACACTCAGGTGAATACCATAGCTACTTATTTCCATAAGCTTCGACTGGAGTATACTTACTGAATACCCTGAAGGTACTGGAAGAAAAGACGAAAAAAAAATCCAAAAAAGGCTGCAGTTTATAGACTTTTTCTTGTTAGGCTGTAGCATTATTTATAACTGAGACTTTGGGCATCAATAATAATACAATGATATAGGTTTTCACAGCTCCATGTATGATTGCTTTTAAGAGTTGCTCTTTCGGGATAACCATGTTCAGCGCTCCTTCTGTCTTTTGCGACGTTTTGCCTCCCATGTTTGAGGCATCCTCAGGCGTTATGTGACCGAGTGCTTGAGACTGAGTGCACTGTGTGACTGTTCTGTATTATATATGTGTATTTCATTGTCTCTATTTGTTTGAGCCAATTTAACTGAATCGAGAAGAAGGTACAGGAATTCCTTGATCACCTGAACGCCACACACCCAAGTATCAAGTTCACCATGGAAATTGAAGAAATCCCGATTCTGAATGTGCCGGTCAAAAGTGACATGGACAGGAAACTCAGCCACACAGTATGCAGGAAAACAACACATACAGACAGGTATTTACGTGCTTAGCCAAGCCAACACCTGAAATAGAAACAAGAGATACTGCACACCCTAGCCTACCAGTCCAAAACAATATCAGACGACAAAAACATGTAAAAAATGGGCTAAACATTGACAATAAGCACTGATAAGCAATGGATACACAAAAATGGTGATCGAACTCAAAGTGAAACCAAGAAAATAAATATAAGATTACAATAGGTTTTACCGTATCTGGCGATTATGCAGGTGTTAAGATCTTAACACGTATCTGGCGATTATGCAGGTGTTAAGATCTTAACACCTGCATAATCTTAAGATCTTAACACCTGCATAATCGCCAGATACGGTAAAACCTATTCTAATCTTATATTTGTATACTGGCAAAAAAGTACCCATAGCAAGAAAATAAAGTTGAAGTGACCAAAACCCATACCTTTCTGTCATGTGAACGGTACCATGGCCAAACTCGGTAAATAACTCGAGAAAAAAACAACGTAAAAACCACCTTCACAGCCCATCAGACGATATAGGACGTGTTAAAATCACCCAAGGAATGAATACTGTAGCAGACAGAGGGTGAGTGTTGTACTCCATACAGCAATTGTGAAAATGTTTACATCGGTCAAACGCGCCAAACAATCGCCACTAGGAAGAGGGAACACGAGGCTACAGTACGTTTGCAGCATACAGAGAAATCTGCAGCAGCGGCTCACACTGCAGTAAGACAACAAATAATCATTTTTCAAAAGATGCGTATACTAACTGCAATACTCAAAAAGGCCCAAGATTAATCCGTGACGCAATCGAGATTCAGAAGACAGCATGCACCATAAACAGCAAGCAAGCAATGGCAATAAAACTCAGGAGAGCATGCAGCTAGCTTTTAAAATGAACAGAAAATAAATACGATGAGAGACACATATGTAACACAACACAGCCACAAGCACTCGGTGACAATGCCTCAGCATGCCTCCAACATGGAAGTTAAAATGTCGCGAAGGAGAGAGGAGGGGTGCTCGACACAGCTATCCAAAATGAGCAGCTTTTGAAAGCAATCATCAATAATAACACAATGAGAGGAAATTCCATGCCTGGTCAGGGACAAGACACTGATACTGAGGATGAAGCATCCACTCTAAACTTTCACAGGTAATAGCATAACTAGTCGAGTAAAATGGCCCATACAAGCAGATTTCATCATGTGTTTCTGAGATTCATTGAAGTTACCTTATTTTTATTCACACACGAGGCAGTGCAATTTCACACACACTGTGCTGCAGCGAAATGTTGTTCATTGGCAGTCAACGCAATGTTAATTATATGGGTTGAACTTCAGCTGAATTACCTCAACACTCTAATTGAGAACCGTGTTTTTTTTTCGTGTGCAACTATTGATAACCTAGCTGAAACCATCAATTCTCTTGAGAACGTGGTTTAGTCTAAAGTGGCTGAAACCTGGATTCAAACCGAACGTCAGAGGTGCTGGCATAAGTGCTTCTACCCTCGGCCTAGCCTACGATCACATTTATATTTTTAGTCAAGCTAGATTCGTGAGACAAATACACTATCTTCCATGGCAGAATGCCTCTTAGATTCAAATTGCAAAGGACATTGTAAGAACAGAATCACGAAATAATTGCTATTCATGCAGGAATCGTCGATGGCAATGTGGGGATCAAAAATGTGTCCTGCTGGAATTGATTGGCTGAGATCATCACTGTCCAAGATTCACATGATGTACATGTTTTGGTGCTTATTAACATGAGAGTCCAAAGACATGCTGCTAATTAGGTTAACTGGCCAAAGAAAATTGCCCCAAAAAGTGTGCCCTGCAACGTACTGGCATCAACATTCTGGGTATTCCCTGCTGTGCACCCCGTCGGCTAGGAGAGCCTCCGCCTCCCCCCTCCGTGACCCTGTACAGGATTAAGCGGGTATTGATAATGAATGAATGAGTACTCCTGCTTGCACCCTCTAGCCTTGGCCAATGCTTGAGTGGATGAGTGTGTCCTCATGCAATGTCCAATCGTCTGTGTACACATAAACATGAATTGCGTCTCCCATACGTACATGTTTTTGCTCTTATCTACGTGTACTTATGAAAAGGGTGCAGATAAATTAAACACCCCTGAAGAATCCCTTTAATTAAAGGAAAACAATATCGCTGTTTGTACTCATTTTTACTTTACAAATTGCCACACCATTGAAGTCATTATATTATAAATAATGGAAATAATGGCCTTTGCTATTACTGTGCAATTTATAGTGATTTCTTTTTTTTCCTGTAAAAGCAGTTCTTGTGGTTAATATTTCCTAAAAGGAAATTACATCCGTCTCATGGTTTCCTTGTATTTTCAAAGTAAGGCAGTGCCAACTGCTCTGCTAAAATATGCCAAACGTGAAATATTCTCATTGGTCTCTGGCTGTGCAGTTGGAAATAGGCACTAGACAACACTGCAGTTTGCAATACCTATACGATATAGTATTGTATTAGAGCTGTATAGAGCTGTGGGTTTTTTAGCCTGTGCTAGGATATATAAATTATTGTAAAATAACGTGGTACTTTTGCCTACGACATATGTAATTGCAGAAAAGCTGGTACATTACATTTAATATATAAAACAGTTGCACTCCACACCACACCTGCCTTGATCATGCTATTTGTGCAATAAAGGCTCTAACCATACAAATACAAGCAATTAAAGTCCGTAAAATCAATTGCTCATGCCAATATAAACTTTATAAGTAATCAATAATTCAACATTGACTTTCCATTTCTCAACACGTCTGATATGCAGCACATGCCTTCACTAAGATAATCTTGAAAAACCGCTATCAAACAGCTCACACTGTTTTTCTCCCCCTTTTAAATAACTACAAATAATAATTGCATTGCTCGAGTGCTTATCACCCGAGGGTCACAAAACGCTGCACAGAGCTGCGGAGAGAACGGCACGTCAACAAAGAGATAAGAACGGCAAATCAGCAATAACTTTTTTTAGAGTATTTTTTTTACAAATCGGAGCTGTGGAGAATGGCATGTCAACAACATCTAGACAGTTCAACTGAAAGTCAAAGAGTAGCAATACATTATAGGACATTTAAAAAAATCCTATTAGCAGGGTTAAACCAATGAATGGAATCATAAATTAATGTTTCAAATCACGTTCTGCAAGTTTCAACTCCCATAGCCAAATGGTAGATTTGCATGCTTGACTGCAAAAGCAATTATGCTTAAGTGGAAATGTTCAGAAGCCTATTTCCAATATTGTTTTTTTTCCATCATGTTTCGTTTACTGTTAGCACATTCTTTGGCCAGGTGTTCAAAGCTTGCACGTTCCAAATCTATTCATCAAAAACGGAAAAAAAAGAAATAAATATCTGTAAAATTTAAGTTTAAAATAGCAATACCTTTTTACGAAACATTCTGTGTAAAATAACTTGTTGAAACTCTCTATAATGAATTTAATGTTTTATTAATATTATTCTTGGGCTCCCTTGCAAATGTATATTTAAACTTGATCAGCACTTACCTGGCTTAAAACAACAGTAATCAATAATAAGTCATTAAAGATGAAATCAGACATACAATCCTCGTTGTTAGATACAAGTTGCACTTTTGAAGGATTCGACCCAGTACCCTTAGTGCGAACATACATACGTAAATACTTGCTCCATTATATATTCATTGTACATATTGTGTGTATGTACACATCAAAACATGGACCTTTATTTTAAAAACATGCAATCTTAGATAAACAATTCTTAGCAATACATCTTCTTGTAATCAAACATGAAAGGATAGTGAATAATAAGTGTAGTGGGTTCACTACGATTAGCGACTACCAACATTGCAGGGACCCGGAGGTTTAGTATCACGGAACACAGATTCATACGCATTATAACCATCCATAAACACCATCGATCACCGCAAATGTTGCAGCAATATATAGTAAGCAATTGCACAAACAAATGCTGATGCAGTGAAATAAATATCAACGGTTTATTAATAAATAATCGTGCCAGTGCTCTATTTGCTTTGCGATGCATAATGGGAGCACTTCCAAGCCATTGTGAAGTCCATGAAACATTACTCTGGTTAAAATCGGTCCGAATATATAAAGAGGGCCGCCAACTGCGTAGAAGTGGTGCTTTTGCTCGACTGCCTAGCATACAAAGGAGATCAACAAATGCAGTAAAGCTCCACGCAGGGCACAAACGCTCCATCTTGTGGTTTCAGCACTGTGCATGCATGCAGGTTAACAAGAAACTAAACAAAGGCAGACAGAAACGGGGCTTTTTATTCTTGAGGAGACAGGTGGGAGAGGGGGGAGAGCGATACCTACAGCTGCCTAATTTATCCATAACTCTGGGCGCATTTTGGCGTCGGCGAACAGTTGGGGACAGCAGCTTAACGTCCCAACGTGAAGACTGCCATTAAATCGCCATTGTTCTAACCTTTAAAGGAGACGAGCGGCCCCGTTCCGAGCTCGCGATGCACGTCGGCTCTCATCTCCGGCGCGTTTCTGCACCAAACTCGCAACGGGTCCTTTCATCACCGTGCCATATCGACCATCCCTTACATGAAAGCACCGCGATGAACTGTGGCCCAAATACCACCGGGCACTCATAGGAATGAGTGGGGTCTCGGGATGGTTCCACTACACACGTGTAATCCATGTACTGCTCTGGGGCTGGTGTTATAGAAATACGCAACATTACACTGCCCTGTTCCTGTCGCTGCCGGTCCATAACAACAAATATGAAATGTCCCACGGTATTGTTTTATTTTCCCTTCATCTCTTCTTCAATTCACTGCATGCTTCATAAAGGTGGGCGAATGCTCACCCATGACGTTTGGGTTATGTTTATTACTGCTCCTCGATTCATACATTTCTCATTGTAATCCTGATGGAAATCCACTTAAAACAATGGGGAAGATCATTCCCCACGTGCAAGCAGTGTGAATGTGAAGTTATATTTTTATTTGCTTTCGAATGTCGGGTTATGAATTGACAACACATTAGTGGACACTCTCAAACTTGGTACAATTCATCTTTACATCACACAACATGTATGATCATGCATATATACAGCAACATATTGTAATGGTATAGACGAAGACCGTCTCCTTAATTTACACTGCGTAAACCAAGATTATTATGCAAACATATTGTATTTCTTATGTTGTATGCCAGTGTGTGAAATCTAAAATAACATGAATACTGTAAATGCATTTAATGCTACATTACCAAGTGTTGTCAGCAACAAAATCCCAACAGGGACTGCTGTTATTCCCATTAAAAAGACAAATCTTAGTTGCGCACACTGTACATCAGTTATTATGGTTTATCGCGTAATGACACTGTTTCCCTCAAATACATCATTATTATCATCACAACTGCTTAATTTCAGATAATTAGCTGTATTTATAGTTTGCAGATGTACAATTATAAACATCTGCAAACTATAAATACATTTTAAATATAGAGTTCCAGCTCTGTTT
>JAZEWT010000008.1:3419253-3441492 GCA_036362905.1 Mordacia mordax | reverse complement strand
CAAGAGACTGACCAGAGGCGGCACAGAACCGGTTCAGGTAATGACCATTGACGTTAGCCATGGCCAGGATTCGAATGGAGATCTCTGGGTTGACTGCAATACCATACACAATGAGAAATTAAAATGGAGCTTTGAGAGTTATACTCAGGTCGCCATTTTTTATGCCCTCATTTCAATTGAAATTCATCTCATTGTCAGAAACTGCTTAGTCCTGTATAGGGTCATGGTGAGCCAGACACAGGGCGCAAGGCAGGGATATACCCTCGATGGGACGCCAGTCCATCACCGGGCACTGCGGGCAATTTAATCTGCAAGGCAATTAACCTATGCATCATGTTTTTTGGACTGTGGAGGAAACCGGGGCGCCCGGCGAAAACCCACGCGAACACGGGGAGAGAACATGCAAACTCCACACAGAAAGGCACCCGAGCCGAGATTCGAACCTAGGACTTTCTTGATGTGAGGCAACAGCGCTACCAACTGGGCCACCGTGCCGCCCCATTTCAATTGACGTTAATAATCTTTATCCATTCGACCTGAATACCCCAACAACAACAAACACTTGGTATGGAAAGAAAATAGCTCAATAAGTTCGATAAGAAACATTTTCACACGTTTGTTCACTAAAATACCAATAAAATTAAATACAAGACCCCTCTTCTTCATTTACCTCTATGATCCAGGGTCACAGTGACACCTGTACCTTAGCCCAGTATAACTGAAACAGCCGTGGTGGTAATGTAAATACACGCAAGACGTTTTTTGACAAAGTAGTGGCTAACTGTAGATAACACATCGTTATTACACAAAGCCAGAGAGCCTCTAGTTGGCCCTATCGTTTACTTTTGTGCCGACATACAAAGGACAAAGTCAAAGATCCCCTCATAAACTTCACAGGTTAAAGGGTCAAGTGCGTTTCGCGAACACCTATGCCCACATACACCCTCATACACAGACATCTCGTATTGGTGACATTATTTAAAATGTACCTTCGAAAACGATGGATGGGTGACTTTGGAGGGAAATGCCTAGATCAGCACATAGAGTCCACAGAGCTTAAAATTTCTGTTTTAAGCCTTAGGGTGAACAAACTAAGAACCATTACCTTTATAATACAAGAAGCTTCACGTGACATCAATGGCAACAACCTGGTCACGGATGACTGCACAAAAATGCTATCGGAAAAAAAACAGTGCCTCCACTGGACTGGGTCACCCTTGCCTCACACAGCACTGAAATGGCTAAAGGTTCATGGCAGGTGTCTGAATGTTCCCTGCTGGATGAAGGAGATGCTTTGTTTAATAAGTGTGAGAGATATCTCACACGGTTAAGATCATTCACGGTGTGTTCAGGCTCACAGAAGAAGTTCTATTCAATATTCGAAGACAATTCAGAGCAAAATTAGACAAACGAATTGTCAATGCGCTACAGTACACACAATGGTCTGTAATACATACACTAATTTGCTTTATGTCTTCAATTTGTGCTGTAAACTAGAGTAATGTAACTTGTAAAAAAAATTCGTATAACAAAAAACAGTGCAAAACCAACTGGTGAATGAAGACTTTTCTACAAAGTCATCAGTCATGTGGGTTGTGTCACTATACTTCACAACACTCGTCAGTACATGTCGGCACGTACTGATTCATACCTCGTTTGTCACTGATGTGAGCCATGTCCACGAACTGAACTGCTGTTCAGCAGTTAGTATGCTGCACTATAAAGCCGGCTACATGCATTTAATTCCTCACTGCAGTTATTCCGGTTAAATTCCTGATCACAGCCAACGTCAGCGGTGAGTGATTTATGAACAGTTCCTGGGCTCCACTTCATGAAAATGGAGCGAACGGTACGGTAGGGTATGGCCAAACAACCTCTACGATTGGCACGGTATGGTAGATGTCCTTAGTACAGAGGCGGATTGAAAAAGGGCTGTAAAAACAATTAGTCTTTATTTTGAGTCAATGAAAGGCTGCAAGATTCTGCACAAAACTAACACTGAGCAAAACATGTAAAGGCGTGTGTACTTAGACTGAAAGTGAAGTGTGGGATGTGAGATATTTTGGAAAGAAAAATATGTTTGTTGCAGAAAAGTGCTGCATCTTGCAGGGAGACGTTTAAGCCATACAAGTGGCCATTCACATGAAAGAAATACAGGTGTCAGTTTTCACTCTGAGTGATGCATTTCAAAGAACCAACTATTTTAAAAACACATTGTAATATCTCATAGCCCCACTCTGTCTCTTCAAAACAAAAGGGACTTAGTACTAACATGGGCTACTAGGCTGCACACTTTAAAGATGAGTTGCCAGACTTTGAAATGTACATCTCATTTTATTGCTCTTCAGAGGAAGTTTTCCAAAAACAAAATTAACAAGGAATACAATAAACAAAATGTTACAACCGTTTACACGACCAGTGTCCCACAGCCCATTCAATACAATTTATGACGCGCACGCATTCAATTTACAGATAATGTGAGAGAAAGATGGGGTCTTAGAGAGGTGTGGTAAGACTTGCAGAAAAGAGTGCAAATTAACGCGTGAAATGGAGGATCCCCTGAGTGTGCACAGAGCGCTGCCCCAGCGCTCCAAGAAAGTGGCCACCTCTCCGGCATTTTTATAGAAGGTGTGCTCCATGCGGAGCCATGCTTTGATGAGACCTCTGGTCATCGCTAGCGCAGAGCTTTCACCCATATCACCCTGCAGCAGCTCCTTGCGGGGCTTGTAGATCGCTAACCTCGCCTGAGCGAGGACAAAGTTTGCGAGAGAGCCGTAGAGAGAAGCTCATCATCATTATCAGTACCCACTTTATCCTGTACAGGGTTGCAGGGGACCGGGGCCTATCCCAGCAGACAGCGGACGCAAGGAGGGGATATACCCAGGACATGACGCCAGTACATCGCAGGGTACTGGAGGAAATTTACCCAGCAGGCCAATGTTGACATGCCGTTCTCTCCAAAGCTTCGTGCAGTGCTTTGTGACCCTTGGATGAAAAAAGGTCTAGAAATGCAAACATTATTATCGTATGATGTGATGGGCCAAATGGCGAGTGTTTTTTTCTTGCTATCAGAGGAAACCGGAGCACTTGGCAAAATCCCATGAAGACTCTGCATAGAAAGGCACTTGAGCCAGGAAGCACACCTTCAAATCACAAATGGAGCCCAGGCTTCTTCAGGCCCTTGCCAATAATCTGAATACTACTTTGTTAAAGGTCAACAATCTTTTTTATTGCCTGGTCCCACTGTCGAATGTGGAATGTCCAGCATTAGCTTAGCGCTGACAATTGACTTCAGAACTACTCCTTGAGGCACTCTTGACTTTTACGCAGTATATATAGCCTTTAAACAACATGCAGTAATATTAAATACCATTAACATGCGAATCTCCACACAAGCAATATAAAATAATGCCTTGAGGCTGATGACATTATGGATAGACGGGAAGTATGTTCTAATTAAAAAAGGCTGCATTAGTACTTTTTGCACGAGTGTAGTGATCATTCACTCACTTGGTGCAGTGTTAAACACACATTGCGGCAGAGTTGTAGTTTAGAAATGTGGTATTCTTACGACCGCATGAAAGAAGAAACAACATTGCGGTGTTTTTAAAATGACGCAGCCACCTCTCCCTCGCAGCCTTCGCCTGCTGTGAGGTCAGGTCACGGCTGCCTTAGAGTACTCTCACATTCATTTTCAACTATATGACCGAGCGGAAGGTTATCTAGTTTCTAGAGAAAGGGTAAGCTAGTGGTAGCACTTCATAATTCCGTGGCACTGTGTTTAGCTTCAGAATATCATTAAAGGGATGAACTAATATGCTAGGTTAATACCACTTCTTAACAATAATCATTGTAATATGATAATAATCATCAAAATATGTCATGATGGCTCTTCTTCAGTGACAATTACTGACTAGGTCATTGTATAAATTAATATTGGAACTGTGTACACACTCATGAATTTCACAATTGCCTCCTGGTTATGTTCAATAGCAAACCATACTTACAAATCTACCACGTTGTCAGCTTGTCTCCTCCTGACTGTCCATTTGAAACGTATTGATCTAGGTTTGCATGGCCAGATGTATGAAAATTGCTCTCAAAAGCTTCTCTTTCCAGATAGCCATGCCAATCATTTCTCCTCTCTCATTTGCGACATTTCGTCTCCCATGTTGGAGGCATCCTCAGGCTTCTGAGAGCAATGATGTCGCTCAAAAACCTGATGATGCCTCTCAGAAGCCTGATGATACCTTGGACGTGGGAGGTCAAATGTTAAGGAGAAACGCTTGACATGGCTATCCCAAAGAGAGCAGCTCAAGAGCAATTCTCAATTGAAAGAGCTATTTTCCTTGGCCAATGTGCTTGTAGTTTCCTTATCCATGAACATAACTGAGCAGCTGATGGCGAGAATCCTTTTGCTTCATAGTCACGGTTGGATCATGCAAAGATCAAACAAATGTGTAACATGATGGTCTCACTACAAAGTAACGTCAGTAACAATAGCAGAACCATAAAAGTTGGTTATTGTACGATCGCTGAAAGCCTTTGTTGTCTACTTGCATGAAAGGGGTTTCTTTATGTGCTGTAGTTTTTTTTATACACCCACTCAAAACTGAATTTGCCAAATGTCCAAAGCATGAAGCTGCTTTGAAAAATCTTGCTTTTGTGATTATGTAACTGAACACTACTACATCATTATTCTCATTACTTCTGCATTTATTAACTGTGATCGATTGGCTTCACATTCAGTGTGCGAGGGAAGTGCGCATCTGCAAATGTATATCAATATAGCACAAATTTCAAACATTTAAGAAAAGCTGCAGTAAGAGTCGCACGCTTCTTCGCCAGAATAACTCATTCATAAGACATATTTCTCCATGACAATTAATCAAGGTAGCATGCCTTGGACTCTGGAAGGCAACCGGAGTACTCAGCAAAAACCCACATGAATGTGAAGAGAAAATGCAAACTCCAGACAGAAAGGCACCCGAGCCAGAAATTGAACTGTGAGGTGGCAGCTCTACCCACTGCACCAGTGGCACCTTATTAGGCGGAGCTAGCTAACCTTAAGAATGGAGAGAGGAAGGATACTAATCATGTTAATGCTGTTTATTAATCCAATAAAACGTCAGAATCTCAATACTCCTTTTAAGGATTGTCCATTATTAAGATATTAGGCCAATTATATTAAAGGACATGTGACATGCGGGATAAAAATGGGAATATTTGGATAAGAGATTTTATGGGAGCACAACGATTAAAACCCATACAAAACATTCAGTCCTCTTGTTGTCATGACGTTGCCTGGCCTCTTTGCAACCTCAGCGTATGATCACAAACGATCGGTTAAGAATGTTAAGGAATTAACTCTTGGACGCTGGCATCACAGCAAAATGCCACATGAGCATAACTCACAAAGACACAAGTGGAAAACCGTTACTAGCATCAACATCCACACACCTTAAAAGAAAAGAAGCTGTGTTTAACTGAGCGATGACGCTCAGATTCACTGATGCAAGTACTCTATAAAGACGTGACCTTTACTCCAAATGTGTCACAGTGAAGTGTTTATCCTTTCTTGTGCAACTTTTTGCTGTCTTTTAAAATATGATGCTTAAGTGTGCCTGAATAGCGTTCATACACCATAAACAATTTTAGCATCATCCCTCAAATGCACCATAGTGCACAATGTAATGACACAAGCTCTACTGGATTCTCTAAGGTCAGGGTCAAAGGATATATCCCATGGTAGCATTTTTTCCCCTTATTTTATTTTTCACTTTATCCTGAATCAGTACAAAGCAATTAAATATCAAGTAATATTCAGGGATAATGCAGAAAATTTTAAAGCAAACAAAGCTAGAAACTCTTCATTTCACGGAATTGTTACATCCCTGATGAATATTCAGCAAAGTGAATAATTCTCGAAAACTATTCATGAGTGACACGTATAGAAAAATGATAATACCTTAACTGTATTTGATGATGGAGCTTCAGCAAAAACGCTGGCACTTTAGAGACAATGCAATCATTCTTGGTGACATCTGCAATTTAATAATCAATCCAATGGCATCACAGTTCAGGCCTGTGCTTGGAGCTTGCTAAATTAAGATAGAATGCACGTCACGCCGATTTATGGGTGCAGCGTTGCAGGTCCTGGAGAGGGCTTTGCTGAGCATTTTAGGATGAAAGGCCACCATAAAGGGATACGGTGAGTCAAAGTGACCCCACCTGATCCCAATTGCATGGAACAATTATTTATTTAGTTTTTTTAAGGCGAAAAAAAGACAAGAACAAAATAAAAAGGAATGACTTCAGACGCATTGATTTGCAGTGACACAATGTCCCCAACACATCAATAACTTGCTCGCATCAATAACTTGCTTCAACTTAAATATGAAATAATTATAACGTATTTAAAACAGGCTATTGCTGCCCAAAATGTAAGGAAACAATTTATACTTTCAAAAAAGCACGACATGAATACTTATGTAGTAGGAGATCAACTTCAGTCAGATGCCTGGTTTAGACGAGTGCGACAAACAACTATGCTATGCAATGCTAAAAATGCCAGATTATTTCAGAAAAAATACAATGGTGGGGGGGGGGCAGAGTCAAAATGTCCATAGCTTGACATATAAAATAATAACTGCTGCTGATGAAACTGCTACTTTGAAACAAAGACCATTCAAATACAGTGTGCTTCTTCTACCAACGATCGAAGAAGGTTTTAACCCTTGCCCAAAATAATACCTGCATCTGGGTCCTCAATCCACTCAGAGCAGAAGCAGTGGGAGATACTGGAAGCGCGTCAGGTATATGGGGTTATAAATAATCAATTCTAATTATAAATCGCAAGCGTAGCTTTAGCATTATAAAATGTGATACCTTTCCTCACCTACATTCTCTGACGGTATTGTCCCATTTCCGATTAGTAATAATAATATTTCACTACAGTTAGGCCACAGACTGATTGTTGTAATATAATATCAACAGTCAGGCTACCTAAACCATGATGCAACCAACTACTGCTTACAGGGATCATTTTCCCTGTATCACAATGAGTAAAGCTTTTTGGCAAATATCTACAGTAGGCATACGAGTTTACGCAAAAACATATACAATGCCTTCGATTATAACATAAAATACAACATTGTAAACATACGCGGTCTTGCGCGTATAACATTTTAACATCACATTTTTATTGCGGTGCAGCGTACGACCGTAACAAAACGGTGTTGGTGCCTGATCACGTCTCTTTCTTAATATCGATCTGGAAAGGCAATGCATTTATCGAGAAACAAAATGGAGTTTTCCTCATGTTTATTTTAAACAACTATTGTGCTGCTAATGAGACCCATGCCAAAGTTTACTTGCGGAAACAAATGCAGCTTGATTATATAGGTCTGGGAGGCCAACAAGCTGCTGAATAAAATCATTTGTGTTCATCTATAGGACCTTGCCCGCCGTTAAGGGTTGCGTTCGCGGAAAGCCAAGTTGTGCGCGGTTTAGGCAAATCCGCGAAAACGGTCGGTGCCGAAACCCGTGAACTGGTTATGAGGAAAATCCACGAACCGGTTATGAGGAGGAAAATCCGCGAACAGGAAGATACAATCGGCAGGGTTCTCCTGTCTCGTGAATGCTATTGGTTGCATCAGTACAGACACACGATTGCATCATTAATCTAACGTCCATTAGGTCTCGATGCAGTTACACACTCTGCACCCACTCAATTGAGTCAAATATGTGCAATCGGGCTGGACAGCGATAAAAACACACACCCCGACACCTTAAGCAAGTCAGGATAATAGAGAGCACATTGTATGAGTATGCAGGTTTCTATAGCTGTATGACTGCAACAATGTGCGTTGTGTATTTGTGTGCATGCTTGTGTGGGGAGCGGGGACTCTGGTTTGCGCGCTTGGCTACAAACCCTACGACCTGAGTTGGAATGCAATTATTGTTATTATAGGTCCTTACTAATGGCACTTGGCCCAAGAGTATATTAAGGCTATACGGGGGGATCTTTGTCTTTGTGCATACGTGCAATGTTGAAGATGCACAAGTTCGCTTTGAAGGCTCCTGTGTTCATGTGTATGTCAACTCGTTTTATTCAGCCCCAAGTAAATATCATCAGCAGGGAAACCAGGGTGGCCGGGGCGGGTGTTGACGACCAACCACTTTGCGTGCCATGCCAGCCAACGTAGGCGCTTGCTGACAGCGCTTGCGACAAACGTCAAGGCTATACGACGGCTACTTGCCTCTCTCCACTATGAATACCTTTGCGCAGTGCTGCACCCGCTCGCACTGCACTCCAAACATCACCTGCGAGTGCTCGCGACGCAGCGCGATCCGACTTCACCCCATCAGTCACAGCAGAACCATGTGGTTACAACTCGCACGCGTTTGACGTGTATGCATTAAATGTATATGTTTAAAAAAAAAAACTGCAAAAAAAATGCTATTGTTGCTGATTTTCCGTCCTGATGTTGTTGTCGACGCGCCGTTCTTCCCGCAGCTCTGTGCAGCGCTTTGTGACCCTCGGGTGAAAAACGCTCTATAAATACAATTATTGTTGTTAAGTCACCACGAAGGACACACGGATGTGGCTTTCCAACGCTTACCGGTGGAGATTTCTCTGCAGCAGAGCTTGTATTTTCCTTTCTCTTTTTGTCCTTCTTCTCTTTTTCTTTGTCCTTTTCAACGTTTTTCTGTCGGGAGAATGCGACCGTTAATGTCTATTGAAACAAATAACAGACGTCACAGCTTCTTCCGAAATGGCAGATACACATTACGAATTTTGACACTCAGCAGGCGTAACACATTTCAATGTGCAGCATTATAAAACGCTCATTGATATTTAAGAAATGCTTGTGAAGAAACAACATATACATTAGTGATCTTTAGTTAAAATAATGTGAGTGGCAGACGCGTTTCACAATTACAATTTACAAATGTGGAAAACCTAAAAAAATATAAATGTAATAAATGTGGAGAACGTAAATATCAAATGCACAACACAAATAACAAGTCTACAAGCTGTCAATAAACATCTCTGACTGATGTAATTTGATTTCATAAGCTGTGAACTAAACAATAATTCGACCATTTTATTCACACTAGTGTAAACAATACATTTATTTTCACTTGCACGTGCTAAAGAAATCGTTATCATTTACCAAAATCACGCTGATTACCAACTATGTTAATGGTGAGCTAAATTTCTTTGACAATCATCCTTTCTGACGTCGAGTGGCAAAACGTTGCCACTCCGGCTGCGTTCTCCCTAGCGTGCAGTCGTGACAGGCAGATTAAACAACACAGGTTGGCATCGCGAGGAGCGGGGATTGAACTGCACTTCAACTGCCCCTGTGCGGTAGCTGACGCTTGCTGCTGGTCAATAAACATTTCCAAATTAAATCCAAAGCGGTGATGACCTTTAGTTTAAAGTACGGGGAGCTTTCAAAGCCGTCTCCTCTACAAGGGAGATATCGAGTACAATAAAAGCTACTACCACAATTCACGTAGCAATTATGGTGTAAAAATAAAAATGGGATGAGTGGGATGTCCATATATGCCCGTCCCAGATTTGACAGGCTTTTATGCAGTAGTTTGAAATGCAATTAACAAAATCACTTTTTTCAAATGTATCTACAAATGTGTTAGATCTAATTAACACCACAGGATTAACAAAATTTAATGAGGTAATGGGACTAGTTCACAGGGATGGGAATTCTAATAAGCCTAGGAGAGTTCTGTTATACATTACAATTTGGGAATAGCTTCAGCAAGCGTGTAACCTGAAAGCAAGCCCAGAAGTGATTCTAAACACATCACGTAAACAGGTGTGGAAATTTACACTTCAAATATAGATAAATAATCTAATCAAGCACTTTTCACAACCAGATCACTATGGCTAAATTATGCTGACACCTGCTATAATCTTAACCACATGCAATCCAATTACTGTGCCAAAAATGATATTAATGCCAAATTGATGCATTGGTCACGATTGCAGAAAAACGGTATCTTCGCAGTGCCTCAAGGATTATCAATATTGGCATAGTTAATTAGAGCACAAATTTACATCAAGAGGATGGCACAACAAGGAGGTGGTGGTGGGTGGGTGGCTCACACACCTGCCTTCAACCTCGTCCGCCCTGCACTAACACACAGCATATACTCTTTGTTAAGACCAAACCAACCGGTGCCATTAGTGCAGCGATAGAAAATAATAGGAGAGCAGCATTATTCACACAGGCGTTTGATTACTGTGTCATTTATAAAACAGGCATATTTTAAGCGAAAGGTCCTATCCAACTAATAAATAAGCACATTAACACTCGAATGAAAAGGAATGTATACAGACATGCTTGCATGTGAGCACGCATGAGCATAAGAAGATTAGAATTAAGAACAGTTTACGTTTACATTCAATCAAAACGTGAAAGGGCCTGATTAATGGGGTCAGCGCTTCAGATAAGATATTGAGTAGTTGACTAATTTACTCTCCAATTTTGAGAAAAAAAATTATTCCGGCAGGGTAAACGTGAATCAAGGGGTGGCACTGTGGCGCAGTAACGCCTCACACCAATAAGATCCTGGGTTGGATTCCCAGATGGGGTGCCTTTCTGTGAGAAGTTTGTGTGTTTTCCCCATGTCCACACTGGTTTTCACTGGACGCTTAAACTTCCTCCCAGAGAAGGTGAATTCGCCTGCTGACTAAATCGTCCCCCCCTTGTCCTGCAATGGACTGATATCCTATGCTGGGTCTAGACCTGCCATGTCCCCTTTGTCTGCTCGGATAGTCGCTGGGCTCACCAAGAGTGGGTACTGAGAAAGAAGGATGGGACTGTTGATGCTGCTCACTGTTGTGCTTGGATGATGCTACGCTGTTGACCTGCGCCTGCTCAGGAACACTTATTCCTTCCGTCAATTGTTGGAAACATATTTAATTCATTATTTTACGTCCTTCATTTATTTATAGTCATTATTTTACTTTAATTGATCTAGTCTGAATGTTGTTGACATGCCATTCTCTCCACAGCTTGGTGCAACGCATTGTGACCCTCGGGTGAAAAACGCTCTAGAAGTGCAAATATTATTATTATTAAATAAATGTGCATGAAGACCGTAACGTCATCCTGTTAATATACAAGTGTGTCTGATCAATGCTACTGATAGTTCTAGGCTTGTAAATGAAATTCTACAGTTTTATAGTGGGAATCAGTCTCTTGATGCTGCGCCCATTATTCACAGAACAGCTGCCATGCTATAGTATTAACCATATTTGCCAATTAAAAGTTAAATATAGCAAACATTTATTGAACACAGCCTGATAAAACCTGAAGCCAAGACTAATGGATTACCAGGCACACATGTGTAATACAACCACAATAATGCATTTGTCAGTTGCCTATTTCCTAACTGCATGTTTCCTTACCCCCACGATAAATATTATACAATCAACCGTACCTCCTTAAATTCAATAACCTCGCACACAATGGGATGAGATGACAATTGAATGTAATATTTTGCTTGTTGGAGAATCAACTTTAACCACCAATGGGGTAGTCTTAACCAATTGCTTGTCCAAAATGTCAAACAACGAAATACCCATCGGAGAGGGTGGCATGTATGTGTGGGTCTGGTGTGGCACGTGCATGGGGCTCGCGTTGCAGGGGGATGCGGTGGCACAGGGCTGGCGCGGCATGGGGCTGGCGCGGGATGCTGCTGGCGCAGCACACGCACGAGGAGCTAATTGTATTTCTGGCATATCTTACAAAAGCACACGCGATATAAAAAGCACAGTCGTCCTTGAGATCACGCAAGCTGTTTGCAAATCAGGAAACCAAAAACGATTTCGAAAAAATAATTAGCCTGCTTTATATTCACCAAACATTAGTTATGAGCAAATATAAATAAGCTACATGACTACTCAAAACGACCTTTATTCAGGTGACAGCCCTGCGGAGGTATTGTTCATGTCCTTAATTGATTATTTTACTTAATTTAGCCAGTCTGATGTTCTTGACGTGCCGTTTTCTCCACAGATCTGTGAGCGCTTTGTGACGCTCAGGTGAAAGGCACTTATAAATGCAAATATTGTTAGATTATGATTACTTATATTTTTTAATTGAGATCATGTGCAGTTTAGTATGGGGGGGGGAAAAACGTTAATTTTGGTATTTGCCAAATACCCAATTTCGTAAGAGTGGCCAACTCATACAAACAATATCACTTTGCAGCAAACGTCACACTTGTGTGATTTCCTAAGCACCAAAAAACCCCAAGCAAATGGACTCTGAGTGAACGCATGGAATTTTGGGCGCATCAGCTGACAATGCGACAATTCAAAATCATAATGTTAGACTTAATCAGCTGCGATAATGTCCTTAAAACAAAATCTCTCACGCGGAAGTTTATTGGTGCAGGAACTGACCTTGGGTGAGCTGATGTCAGCGTTTTTGTCCATGTACCTCTTCTTGTCGTATTTATCCCTTATAAAAGCTTCAGCAGCTCTGCAGTGACGCTGTCACTAAGGAATATAACATTTCATCATGAAATGTAGCAACACAATGTGTGAACAGAAAATCACAAAACAATTCCCGCTGCACGTGTATAGAAGTGTATTTTTAGCACATATCTTAAACAAGAAACACCATATTCCATCATGAAAACAGCAGTGCAGCTACCTAGGTGGTGTGATTATAGTTCACAATAATAACAGTGGCAGTGTGATTTGGGCAACAAATAGATGCGCGGGAACAGATCTCAAATGGATTCAATTCATTGTCAAAAGTGGGGGGGGAGCCATATCTGCGAGGGCATGGTCAATTGAAAGACACTGAAAGACACGCAAAAGCTTGCTTCTGCCAAGCAGGGTTCTCAATTTCACACAGAGACGAGTGCGAATTGAACAGCAGTCATCCAACAATGTATTTGTGGTAACAGCTTTTGATGGACAAAATTACACACAGATGGCAAGGCGTGTAAAAAACAGGCACGGGCTGCTCATCTGGCTCAGCCTCAGTGTCAATGCATGTAGATTTCTTAAAACATCAAATAGACACCATTCACAAAGTGTCCAGTTTGAAAAAAGAAAACGATAGAAGAATATAAACAATGTTCTGTTCATTGGAATAGTCTATAAATATCCATCCTAAACATTGTTAAGCTGCAGCTTTTCCTGGTAAGGGTCACAGTGGCAGCATGCTGTATGGGGCAGATCATCCCTCCCTTTCTCTATTCACGCACTCTCCAACTCCTGGTGAAGGATTCCCAGGCCGGCCGAGAGATTCAGTGCCACCAGCATGTCCTGGGCCAGCTTCGAGGTCTCTGCCCGGCAGGGTGATCCCGCTAGACCGCCCACTAGGGGAGCCACCAGAGGAGCAACTCTGAGAGCCACGAGGGGAACCGCGATAGTTCCAGTGACAGTAGAAGCCAGCCCAGGGAGCATCTCGACCAGATGCCCGAACCACCTTAACTGGCTCCTCTCGATCTGCATGAGTAGCCGTTAACTTGGGAGGCTCTCCCAGAATGTTGAGTTGCTCACCCTATTGCGGACAGCGAATTTCGCGATCGTGGAGAGGAACCCAATTTCGGCTGCTTGTACCCGCAATCTTAACTCCCGTCTAACAACCACAGATTGGTGAGGTGCCCGCAAAAAGAGCATAGACTGCAGAAATACACCGGCCAGTCTCACCCCCACTTCACCATCACTGGTAATGTGGGGGAGGGATGAAAAGAGTGTCAGCTCCTGAGCAGGATTTGAACTCGCAACATTACAACTGCAGTCAAACTTACAGTCATCAGCACCATCTGGGAAGAGCATAATAATCATTATTATTCATAACTAATCAATATTATGCATAATAAATTGTGCGTAATTATTGCACAGCATGCGTACTATCAATGAAGTCCACTTTTTGGGTTAGGTCACATAAAAAAAAGTTTGTCGTAAACCCTCCCTCCACCATCCGACAAATGCTGTGAGTTTGTGTTCCAATACACCGGTGTGCTGAGATAGTGAAACATTTGCAGATTTTGTTTACGTTGACAAACTTTGCACATTGGCTGTTGTCGGGTGGAGGGTTAAACGACACTATTTTATTATTTTTTACATGACCTGACCAAAACATAGATTTCATTGGGTGGTGGAGGGTTTACGACAAACATTTTTTACGTGACCTAACTCAAAAGATGAAATTCGTCGATGACATTGGTCACAAAAGCCTTCGAATTAAAGCGTACATAAATTGTTTTTATATCCGTGGGCATAATAAATGCTAACGTGCAATATTAAAACGCTAATGTCATCGCAATGACTACGACTGCTATTTTACGTCTGGCCAAGAGGCTTAGCGGCAGTTGGCAGCTTGCAATTGGAAGGTTGCAAGTCCAAATCCTGCACGGAGAGGGAAGGAGTTCATTGAAAAAGTGCCACTATGTGGAGAAGTACCACAATGGTCGTCCTATGCAGAGACTCGCTGCCATTAAGAGGGCAGGAAATTTCCACCGCTAGCTCGGGGCAGTATCATAAAGATGATCACCGGTGCCTCAACGCTTTTTTGAGTGGGACAATCAATTCATTTTATTGGTAAAGCGTAGTTAGTGGGTGCGTGTCACACACGAGTATATATTTTAGTTGCGTCGCAGGCCAGTGTGCTTGTTACTGTGACAGGATAGACACCGTTAGTCTGTGCGTTGCCGTGCGAGTAAATAGCCTCAAACAGAAGAGAACTGTTCTTGAAGAAGCCCTAACATTAGATACCATCAAACAAGGAAACTGCGCATAATTGGCAAGTAATATGTTCCTCTCTCTTTTTTTATTATTATTTAATATATTATGTGAAAGTGTTTGCTTTTGCTTGGCAATCGAATTTTTAAAAAATAAAATGTTGTCATCTTATGTTAAATCATACAATCTAATAATTTACTATTATTAAACGTCTTTCACCCAAAAGTTGCAAAGAACTGTACAAAACGAAGATTGGAACAAAAAAGCAAGCACGCAGGCTTTTAAAAGATCTAACGAGAAAGATAAAAGTTCAAATGAAATGACGGTTAATGGCATTTCTTTACTGGAAACTCATATATTAATATCTTTTCTGAGTGTAATTACAACGTACGTATTTACAACAAATAAAGTGCAAAACGTTATAAATGTTCTCTCAATACTTTTCAGATAATAAAGAACGCATTACAAAGGGATTTAAAAGAGCTGCATGCATGCGATGGCACTGTCAAAACAGTTATTTTTTATATTAACACGCACATCAACATTTGAGGACAATGTTCAATTACGTCTTCAAAACAAAACAGCCTGACTGCAACTCTGTACAACCAACTCTAAAAGACTGCTCTGCTTGCAGTACACTTTGAACGGGCACTATTTTTGCGCATTGCAATGTATAACAAACGCGAAAAAACCAGGAGCCTAGAGGATCTCATTAAAAATGCACAGTAAACGAACACTTATTTAAAACATTTGAGCATTCCAGCCAAGTAATAATAAAATGCTATTATTCATCAGTGCTCTGGTCTAACAATGTATGGTGATTAGAGAGTGTATTTTATATTAAGCTGCTGAGATTGTGTTATTGCCACTGATATTTGCAGCAAAGTTTAGCGAGGTTAGTACTGAATATATTGGCTGACTGCGTCGAGATTTCTTACACACCCCAAGTAAGTGAATTGTAATTAAATAACCTTGCCATTTCAATGCACATTTGCAGGAAAACATTGCTCTGGCAAATTTATTTGTTACTATTTCCACTTTTGTGTTTGGGAAAACTCTCAAATTCTGCACATGTTACACAGGTTACAAGGTTACTTTTTGGATTCAGTATTAAAAAAAACCTTCACTGTCTCGCAGCTCAGTGTCTCAGATTTCATCTTAGGTTGAGCTACCAACCCCTGCTTCCACACATTTCAGAATTGTCTGCCAATTAGGAAAAGCCCAAGCCCAACACAGACCACACGTTTATTGGCGTGCAACGTGCACGGGTAGAATGTAGATTACCCAGGTTGTCGCGATGAGCACGGACTAACAACTGCCATTCGCCACTACGTGGTTCTGACGTCACCACAGTGCTTGTGCCATGCCACATGCACTTTGAGGCTATGTGAAGTGCTGAAGGCTTGCTGGTTGGAAGTCAGGGGACAGAACATGGTGTCATGGTTTGTCATACTGAGATGACTGGCAGATGCACTACCTTGCTGTGTTTCAGCCGCATGGAGTTCCGCACAGGCGCTTTACTATTAACGTGGCATCACCTCGTGCAGGCGAAATGACCGTGTGCCATATCTTGTAAGACGTTCAAAAAACAAGCGTGGATATGTAAGAGCTCGTGGAGTTTTTCAGCTTGTAGTTATTAACCTCCGTGTGTTCACGGATGACCTTCAAAGCAGGGCACAGGCACAAGGTCGAGCCTCCAGGCAAAACCCTTATACAAGTTTCTAGGTTGCGGGAAGGTCACGGCTGCCCTTAAAACGGTATTAATGCACTTAATAGTGCTACGAAAACTCATCCATATACCATTCTTTTTTCATTTCAGAATACAGATAGGTTAAAACGCTAACCAGCTCTGAAGGAAAAAAACTGTAAAAGCAATCCACGAAATTTTTATTTTAGAACATAAATCAAAGCGTTACATTTATTGACACGTGGATAACGTATATTCTATTTAAATGTAATTTCATTTGGCAGCCATTTTTTTTACTTTGCACAAAATGTACGAAATTGGAAGTGATCAAATTATACATTATTTATAATCTAATTAAGCTTTATTGGGGACACGTAAAAGATGAGCCACAAAGCACAGTATAAAACTAATAGAAAATGTGATGTCATTTGGCTACAGCATTTTGTGATAGTTGGGGCATTAAAGAATTTTACAGAGATAAAAGATGATATTTGCACATCTAATTTGCAAACACATATTTCAATTAAATGATTTTTCAGCTGGCTTTAAATAACATACATTTCACATTACAAAGCACATGGGAACACACGGGGCCAACACTTCTAAAGGCATGCCTGCAAAACAGGGAAAAGAGACTCCCACTTTTAGCAGGGTAACGCAGTGGTAACATCCATGTCTCATCGAAAGAATAACATCATAATATACAGGACGCAGTGTTTGGCAGGTTGGCGCTGGGTGACCATGCAGCTGCCTCCCCGCCACTTCTAAGCAATTTCCTCATGCATCTGATTCATTCTCTCTTTAAACGAATGCCTTTGATATTGCATGAATAACCCTGCTATACAATATAAAATTAACTTTAATTTCATTTATTGTCACCATCCCAATCACATAATACATTACCAAGCAAAATTAATTTGTCCATGGCCAGTTCCGCACAAACACAACTCCGTGACAGCAATTGAACAAAGCAGAGACGATGGCTGTGTAACGAGCGACTAACATAAAATAATTTAAATTGTAGTCTCGAGTGAAAATGAATACACATTTCCAGTAGAAACGCATATCAATGAGTGTTTAAGTAGGTAATAGGTTCTGATATAGATTTTTCATATTAACCAATTGCTTTAAACGTCCCAGCTGTACATTTACAATGCACATAAATATGCAATCCATGTTTAACTATGAGAATTGCTCTTTAAAGCTGCTGCTTCCGGATTTCCGTAGTATTTCTCCTGTCTTCTTTACTGGCCACGAAAATACAAGAGCAGCTCTTAAAAGCAATTCGCATGCACCAAGCCATGAAAGACTGCATTGAGAGACTACATTGGTCACGAAAGCCTTCGAATAAAAGTACATCAATACACGTTAAATGTTGTACGCAAACACAGCTGTGTATAAGAAATTCTAATGCTATAAATGTTTCAACACCACTGTCTCCACCATCATTGAGCACACATATGTGAAGTACAGTGCCCTCGGCTGTTTCAGAGCTCATGAATATTATAAGGACTAGCAAATGTCAGGTTACCGTAATGATTAGTTTCAACAAATACATTTCACTGAGCAGGGAAAGGAAACAATTAAATGCCCCACAAAGCCCAGGCACATAAGCTCTTCTTAAAAGGATACTGGTCAGAAACAGGTCTTCGGAAATCCTTGGGGAGAAATCCTTCATACAGCTTCTTTGCTTTTCCATTCCCCATGTCTTGCATGTGCTGTTATAGAAAGAGATAAAACAGTTGTTTTACACGACTCAACGATAATCGAACAGTGTGTATTTTAAGCCCATGAAATTCAGCAATGCACTCTCAATGATAACATGTGCTTGGAGGAGTTGCCATTTACATTCCGTGCTTTATAAATCGATGAAGAAGTCACTTTCAAGGATAATTCCAAATGATTGTTTCGAATGTGAAAAAAAGGAGATGGACATAAGAACAGTAATACAACTGTGCAACAGCATTGTACACTGACATGAGTTTGTGTTTCTTTTTGGTCGAGTAAAAATCTGATAAAAAGTGGCATCCACACCGCAAAGCGTCCAATAAAACCATAACAATGCCTGGAAAAGAACATGCACAGGAAGAGTTCTAGTCAAAAAAATCTATCTCACGGCAGAAGTCCCTTTATGTCGCACACACGCTGGTTTTACGTACAAGCAGTTATATTTCAAATCTAAGGACGTAAATTACATTTCTACAGATTTTATTTTTACAAAAATAATCTAGCAATGGAAGATACTATAATGTAATACAAGCTGTTTAACATTTGCAACTGTCATAAAATATACTATGCATGGGAGGAAAAACGTTGCAAAGATGGGGGCAGAATCACTCATCACACCACTATCCCAAAAGAACAGCTTTGAAGAGCGATACCTGTCTTTCTAAGCCAATTTTAATTTCAGGGAATACTTTATTTACCATTGATTTATATATGTGTACTGTGGTGTACTGGCATTACATCCTCAGTATAGCCCTGCCTTGTGCTCTCTTTCTGCCGGGATAGGCTCCGGCCCCCCGCGACCCTGTAGAGCATTAAGCGGCGATTGATAATGATGATCTATGTGCTGTATTTTTTCACGCAGACCAACCACATAGTTGCCTTTAACCTCCCTGCTACTGTTTGAATTCCTCGTGCCTCTTAAGTCATTCTCTCTTGGAGCAAATACCTTCGACATCGAATAGCGCACATTATAATAATTATAATTATATTTTATTTTGTCATCTGAGATGCGTGTATGTGCACTGATTTCATTTGCCTCAAAGCTGTGGTTTATTTTAATTCTTCTGTTGTAATTTTGGAGATCCAGGTCAGACTGGCAGTGAGCCTCATTCTGGTCTCATGTGTTCCCATCTCTTGAGGCAGAGCAATGTGAATCAATATACATTTTCTAGGTCTGTGTGGGGTAATTGGATTAGTAATCCTCTGACAAGGATGCCAACTCAAGTCGCTCTTCTTAGAGTCAAGAATTATAATTTCAGCACCACCTTGGCTGGCTGAATGCATGTGCATGTCAACCCAAGTGGCGGTAGTGAGTACTATTGCAATGTCACGAGCATTTAATTTGACGCAACTATACGTTTTGATTTTAGCAAAGTGGATTGTGTTAAGTTGACAAGTAAAGCATGTTGAGATTAAAGTTAACAATAAGTCTCGAGTGAAATCCAATGAGATTTAAATGTTTAATGCCATACACTGAAATGCAGTGAATGTCATGTTTGACAACCATTTTATCCCTCCAAAGGGACCTCCACACATCAGCATACAACCATGTTTTAACGGGTCTATCGCCACCCCCATTCACTGCATACTCTCAGTCAGTCTGAAGCAACTGGCTCCATTATTATTTGTGACAGCACTTTGTGACCCTGGAGTGAAATGCACTGCAGAAATGCAAATATTATTATTATAATATCGTCAATTGCTTACGGATGCCTCAAAATATATAGCCCTTCCTACTATCACCCTCAGAAAATTGTACGACTCTTTCCGTTTCATGTAACAACTGCAGCAGCTATTCTCATGTTACCTTCTTTGTGAATTAGCTTCCCTCCATGCTTACAACCAGAGAGTTGTAGCCGTTGTGAAGATGCACGAGCGATCTGTGCTCTCGCGTTGGCTTTGAGATAAAGCACGGTCCTGGATTGGCCAGGAGCTCCTCTGCCGAACCGTGGTGGTGCAGTGAACCCATCATCAAGTGAAGACTCGAATTCCGGTGTAAATAGCGCGCCTGTGGGAGGATCTTAAGTGATTCGAGGGTTGTAATTCTATGTCCGTGGGTGACAAGGTGGCAAGCGTTAAACTCGGTATATGTTCAGGTGAAGGATATATTTAGTGTCAATCTTTGCAGTGGAATACGTTGCAGTGGCTGTCGGTTGGGTGCGTTCCAAGCTTGGTGGTTTGATGAATGTGTGCCTTGTGGTCGGTGCGTTTTGCCACCCTTTGTGCGCTCTGTGCGTGGACACTCATGTTTGTCTGGGTGTGCTTGTACCCGTTTGTATAGGTGCTCGCTAACAGCACTTGAACCTACAGTCTGTTAAGTGTATGCGGGGCATCTTTAACTATGTACCCGTGTGTGTGGTTAGTGGTAGTGTAGTAGTTAGCATGCTGCGTTGTGAACCTGCCGATTCAAGTTCGATTTCTGCTCATGGTCAGCATCAGTGACAATTTTTTGAATCGGTTCTGGACCTCCCTTTGGTCGATTTAGCTTCAAATAAATACCTCGTGTGGTGCGTAAATATCGTCACTAGAGTGGCCTGGTGTGGTATTGGCAATGTCCCCTTCAGTGTAATGCTGGCCTTCATAGGTTCTTGACAACAGTACTTGGCCATAGAATTTGTTAAGCCTAAAGGGGGATCTTTGTGTTTTGTGCGTGTGTGGAACCAGCCACTGTTATTTGCAATCTGAGCAGGCAAGATTGATCCACAGGTGGTGTGTTTTTGGCTGTCTCGTCACGGTTTGAATGCATCTGAGCCCCTGGCGGAGCACATCGTGCATGGAGCCAGACTTTCTTTGTGAGATACATTAAGCAAGATTCTGTGGCCACTGTCTGAGTCTGAAGGTCAGAGCACAGACAGGGACCATTGTGTTGCATGGTCGTGGCCTTTAAAAGTACTTCTAGCATTAATTGCAACGGGTTTGATCTCAACCCAGCCACTTGTGACATCACACCAGAAATATAGGCTCATAGGTATTTGGTGCTTGCTTTTAACGTACCAGATCATAGTTTATTTATCAGTAGACAGGGTAGATGCGTGTCGGCTTATTTGTAAAAGCATTATGTTGTGATGCAGTATTGTGCATCGTTATGATGTTGGAAATGGTTGTGTTGTATTTATGGAGGTTTTCATTGCACGATGTATGAGAATTGCTCTCTTTATCTGCTCTTTCCAGATAGCTCTGTGAAGTGTCCCTTTTTTCTCGCTAGTGACGTTGCACCGTCCATGTTGGACACATCGTGCATTCAGCTACAACATGGTTATGTGGAAGTTGAAATATGAAGCTACGTTGCCTTGGGGTTTGTGTCATTTCTGGCAACGCGATACGTACATCACGAATTGGCAATTCATAAAAAAAGACATTAACAAACACACTCTTGAGACGATTATCCAATTGCAGTTGATGTGTCAATATTGTACACGGACGTGTATGCTCTCGTCACTCATGTTATAAGTAAGCAATGCGTTTCTGGGGCATGCTACTTAATTCACAATTAAGTAGAAGTGAATTCTAATTTCCCATAAACATAGTGTTAAAAGCAGGGGTCGCTCCCCATGCTGAAATTCTGGAAAAAAGTGACGAAATGTCATAAAATGTACAAAATGCATATAATTGCAAGCTAACTTACATTCTCACTGATTGTGCATACAATTAACTCGGTCAAACTCTGCTAAAGTGGTTGAAGAACTTGCTGATATAAACTTTTTTTCTGGATTATTAAAGTGCTAATCGGCACGATGCTCTGACTTTGATCTACAGTCCAGACACTTAAAGGTCCTTCCATATTTTCTAGATTTTCACATCTACGACGGATTATTTTAGTGTGGCAGTTAAAGGTACCACGCCGTGGTACGTCTTGGAGGAGAGAATAGGAACACTCAACTGGCTTATCCCCAAGGAATGGCGAATGGTGAGCAATTTTCACACATCGAGCTGTGAAAACCTACATCATTACATGACAGGTATCGTCCTATGCAGAGCCTCGTCCTTGCATTGGGAATGTGGAATTTTCCTCCACTGAATAAATGCCCCTGACAGATATGAGTGCCGCTCCACTGCTCTTGAGCAGTGAGACATGGTGGGTGGC
>JAZEWT010000008.1:3396156-3419212 GCA_036362905.1 Mordacia mordax | reverse complement strand
GTATCTGTTCAGATGTCCACTGGTCTAGGTTCACAGATTTGACACGTGCGATGTGAACGCCCAGGTTGCGGTGGATCCCCGCGCAGCGGATGCAGATGAATACCCCCAGATTCCATGACGCCCACCTGGGCCCTGCCAGAAGAACGGAATATTCACTGTTAAGTTAGATGCGAGATAATTTCAACACAACATTCGAACTGACCGATGCAACACCGTATAAAATCATAGGGTAAATAAACAAACTCTGAGCAACAATTTGCGCAAAGATGAAACCTTAGCCGTAATCATTAAATAAACCACAAAACACAAGACTGCAACAAACTCACAGCACCAATGACAGCAGAGAGGGAAAGATACCAGAGAACTCTCACCCAGTCACGCTGAGAAACACAATTTAATTTGCAATACATGGCGCATAGTGTTCATTCAATGTTGTTGTTGACATACCGTTCTCTCCACAGCTCGAATTTGTAAAAAAGAAAGAAAAACCCAAAAAGTGTTATTGTTGCTGATTTTCCGTTGTCAGCACTTTGTGACCCTCGGGTGAAAAGCGCTCTGTAAATGCAATTATTATTTATGATTAATGTTGACGGTACTAGTTCGAAAAGAGGAGGACTTGGAGGCACGGGCAAGGAGCCACACGGTTTGCAGGTGCCAACATTTGCCGGACACTGCTTCTTATATTTTATGTTATTGGCTGATAAATTAATGAGTCCTTTAGTTTCGGTATGGAAGGAAATTGGAGAACCTGGAGGAAACCCATGCAAAACCAGGGGAGCAAATACAAAGTGCACGTCGAAAGTTACCAAATGCAGGAATCGAAATGCCTCAGGCAGAAGCATGTTTCTGAGGTGTGGACGTGACCGCTGCATGGCCCTGAAGTCCGAGGAATGCTGTGGCACACTACTTAATGCAGACATTGAAGGTCACAGATTTGAGTCCCAGTTGAAGTCAACTCAGGGTTTCTCTTGGTTTCATAAAAGACTGTTTTGTGAGAATCATCCACGAGCAGTATGACGACATTGTGAAATTCCAACCACAAGCTCAAGGCCACTGACTGAGGTGAGCAGTGCATATGTGAGCCACGGAGACGTTTTCACTTTTAATTATAAAGCCTGTGGTCAATTAACTCGTACACCGAATATAATGGCAGCCTTTTCAGTACAAAGGGCCAGCGCGCACTGTCGGCAAGCTCAGGTTGCATCCAGACAGCCAATCATTTGTAAAGTGGGTTTTGAAGCGCAGTGAGTCTGGTAACCAAGAACTGCATGTTACATAACACATCCAATCTCAGAAAGCAGTCAAGTAGGTGTCAACAGCTGTGTAGGTGTAAACATTTGAAATAGGCAGTGGCATCCTGCAGGGGCAGCCAGCGTCTGCAGGCAGGACACCACTAAAAAACACAGGTGCCCTACGGGTATTTGCGCTCTGACATGTAATGCCATCGCTGACGCACAGCACAGCCCATAATCAGCAAAGACTATTTGAAGAGAGTAGGGGCTCGAATGAATGCGCAATGATAGGAAGGCAGCAACAAGCGTTAAACAACTTCACCCTGCTATTACACAAGCACTTGTCATAAGCAAGGCACCTCACATACTTTCAGTGCAACTGTTAAGCTTATGTAACCATAACAATGCATAACTTGACATTTCTAAACGTGAACTGCCAGAGCATTAGTGCATGAAAAAAGGGGCCATCGTTCCCCATGTTAATTAGTGTCAGAGTGGCGAGATTCTAACACCTGTGAACATCTGCGCTTCTCAGAGAAAGAAAGTTCTGCCCGAGGCAGCTTGGTGCCCGCTCTCTGGCACCTTTCCATGTGAAGTTTGGCTGTTCTCCCCATGTTCTGCATGGGTTTCATCCAGGTTTCCGATTTCGTTCTTGATGATTGCTTCGAAAAGCTGCTCTCTCGGGACAGCCGTGTCGATCGCTCCCTCTCTCCACCTCGCGACGTTTCGCCTCACACGTTAGAGGCATCCTCAGGCGCAGTGTGCGTGTGTGCGACTCCTATTTATATGTAGGTACTATGTATGTGTTGAGTCTCCTCCACAGAGTTACTGCATTCCAGGATCAATGAACGACTGTTGGGGTCCACTTTTAAGGGTTCCATTGTATTGCTCACACCCTGGAATCACATTAAGCCCATCCTGATCCGCCTGTGACTAATCTCCTAGTTTGCATCTCATGAAAGAATGCTTAGTTCCCAAACACTTGGTGACTCCCCTCTGATGTCCACATTTCAGAGCTCGATGTCTATGCACTGCTCACTTCAAAGAATGGCCTCCAGGTTTGGCTGAGCTTTATTCTCATTGATTAATTTGCCGATATATTATTGAGGATGGAGTGCTTCCTAAATGTTGGTGCCGGCTAACCACATGGGTGCCTTCCCCCCTCCCTGCCTCTGCGGTATCCTCGTTTCTCGAGTCGCTCTCTCTTCGAATGAATGTACGTGCTATAAATCGCATCTACCTACCTATTTCTTTTATTTATCGGGGTGTGGGAGAGCAAGTGTGTGCACCACGTCGAAAGGGTCATTACAGAAGCTTGAGTTTGTCACGTAATGTACCACTTTCAAGAAGGCTGTGACTTACATGGCTACTAACACCAACTCTAAAGACCAAGTGAAAGCCAGCCTTATAATCAATTCATTCCAGTTGATAAGGCAAGAGTGGACCTGTAAAGGTTCAAAGTACATTACAGCGCACAGAGAACACAAGGGAACCTGGGAGGAGAGTATATGGCAAAGATCGCAGGAGTGCCAATGAAATAATGGACTGCTTTTTGCATCAGAAGAATACAGAACACAGTTTCAATGCATAACACGTTTCAGATAAACCATTCAGAACCTCTTTAATCAGAAAAAAATTGCTCTTGAGATCAATCCTCAACTGCATCTTCAGATGGTTAGGTTCGGTAGTGAATGGTGCAACAAGTCTAACTCGGATATGAAAAAAAACACCAAATGTAAGAGACTGTAAAACACCTTGAACTGTTGAATTTGAAAACGATGTCATGACGATATATACACGTTTTATGTACCCACATACATTAACATTTTCCCATTCCATAATTCATCCTTTAATACATTTATGTGCCAGTCTAGATGTCAAATATTTTGCACGGTTCATAAATGAGATGCAATGTCTGACGGAATTAAATGTAGTTCAAAGTAAACCAACAGCACATTGAAAATATATTGCTCCTCCAGTAGCCTGGTAATGAGCATGCAGTGTCTCTCACAGCACAAACACTGTCACCCTGCAATGGCATGTCACTGGAACTACACACTGCAAGCATGACACATCTTCTCAACACATGCACACAGCATGCAGATATGTATAGGACAAACATCTGCACAGCTAATCCATCATCATCATTCAGAATTAATCTACTGGTGAATGAAGGCCTCCCCAACCCACCACCACCACCTCTCACAGTGTGCAATGTAATAATGCAATGTAATAATCGACCCATCATCACCTGCAAGCGAGCTGATTTCATCACTCCATCTCTGCAGCGGACGTTCCCTTTGCCACATTATCTCCTGCAGGTGCCACTTGGACATGTCACAATATAGCCATCATTCTTGCAGAAATGTGGCTTGCTGATGCCCACGATTCTTATAATCGATATTACTGAAGTCATTATTACTCCACTGATGTAGAATTACTACTGTCAATTTTACAGTTCACAAAACTACGAATTCATCGTTTTGTCTTCATATAATTCAGCATGCACTCTCCGTGTATTTGCCCACTGATGAAATTTTGTATCTTAGTCTTCCTCATTATTTATTGTTCGTGTTGGTTAGTACAAACGTTTGTTGCAATGTAGGAATCATGCATCAAGAGCTTTCAAACTCAATGTACTTTATCTTGTAATAATAAACATCTATCTAATTCGTTAATGGCCGCGTGTCTCATGCAAATGTCATAATGGGTAACGTGCATTGATATAAAACTCTCTTCTTCAGACACATTGGCATACTGCTTTACTTTGCCAAGCTCAACTTTCAGAAAAATGTTTTAACCTGCTCTCATCCACCTCATTATATCAATATGATAATTTTTGATCTCAGTCCACCTTCAATAACTGTCCCAGACATGCATAGCTATTTGATAATATTAAATGATCAGCTGTGATAAAGGTGTGGTTTTTGTGCTTGCGAAAAGGTCACCCCCTCCCCCTCCATGGCTCATAACCTTATCATGGTGGTGGGGTTTGGGTATTCCATTGAATCTTACAGCTATGATACCTCAAGTCCATGGCTCATGCTAGAGTCTCTCCTGCTAGAGTCTCGGAAAACCCTTTGACTAACGCAGATTGGTATCAGCAAGGGCATCCGGCCATAAAATTCTGCTCCAAAACCCCCACCATGGGGGGACAACCAGCCAAACTTGGATACCGGTCATTTCAATTGGCAGGAACACCACCAGCACAGTTATTTGACAATCATAAAGTCGAAACCATCATCTGACAAGTGCAGGATGGTTCTTGTTTCGGTTTATGTTCATAAACCAATGGTGGAAATGCCACATTCCTAGGGCATAAGCCAGTCCCTCCACAGAACTAATGTTAATATCCAGCAGAGATGTTTGGCACTATGTACATTAAAACTAATAACCTTCAAACGTTTTAATTTGTTAAGGTTTGCCATTAATATGGTGAACACGTATGTGTATATATTCACGAAAATGTAACAACAACATTGTAATTCAAGATCCTTTCTCATCAATGATATATTGATGAGCTAATGTTTTTTTCCAGTGACGCTTTGTATAGCATAACAAGAGAGCGCACAAGAATAATGTGACATTTGAAGAATTTATCGAACAATGTGGTATGCGTTATGAAAGCCATTGAAAGCTTTATTTGTCGGTATGATTTATAGAGCAGCAATTAATGGGACACTCAGTGCAGAAACCGCATGTCTCAGTAATTTGAGCCACTTCACTAACGCATATAAACAATAAGTCAAAATGTAACTATTGCACAACAGCCACTGCCTAAAATATAAGCTGTGAAAACCTGAATGAATACATTAATTTTGAAGTTTTTTTAGTTACAAGGCAGAAGTTGTTCATGACGGCGATTTATAATTCAATGCAGTGTTTGAAATGCTATTGTGAATATCGGTTATCTGCCTATAACATGCACAAGGGTCTGTAAGTTTGCTGCACCTTGCATTTGCTAAACAATGCGTCAGATACAAACATGAATATAAAAAAAGTAACTCTCGCTGTGGACATTCTTGGAAAATTGTCAGCTTTCAGCATTTACAACATTTTAACCGCAAACTTTTGGAGAAAAAAAACATCTCAACACATCCAACAGCCCACTATTTGTACGTCGTAATGTCACTGGAACATGCCTTGAACTTCACACTTCAGTACCCGCAGTAGCCAGTGAGCATCACTGGCAAATAAAACAGTGATGCTCACTCGCTACAAGTGTCAGTGTAAAATGTGAAATATAATATGCTCTTGTGCAATGTATTTGGTTGTAATGAAGTGAAATGCATCAAAGGAATGCATTTCATTCCTACTTCTTCCCCATTTCAAATGATACGACTTACAATATCTTCAGTCATCATTTATATGCCTACAAACCAAAGTTTACAGGAGATTCAAACACAACCGAAGCTCTTGGATGCCTTTAGTTCAGGCATTTTATACAAATCTGTCAAAGTCCAATACATTTTCCTGCCAAAATTATTCCAGATGTATTTCGTGTGAGTGGGAAACCACATTTAAATTAGGTATCGCATGAGTAGGGTTGCCACTGGGCTCAGTTTTTCAAGGATTACTTTCTTGAGGCAGCTGTCCTGAGAAACCTGTAGATTTTCATTATTCAAATTCCACGTATTTACCAGTAGCAAGTACAGTCTATTCTCTTATTCTGTGTCTAAGGTGGCAACCGTAGCGCACAATGGGACGGGCAGGAACACTTATATAATCAAACTGCATATGTATTGCTCATACTTGCAAAATAATTGCTATGAATTTTCAGACGCTGCATCAAATTTCAAATATTAAAAGAACACATTACAACTGTGGAGTTGATTAGACGGCTAACAATGTAACCCCCCCCCCCCCTTCTAATTACTCTCATGAAGTATTATGAATCAGGTCAATATTTAACTCAAAACTGATCCACTTTCTGCTTTGTTGTACCTCAAATGTCTTCTTTGTATTACTTGTTTTGACTTGGTTCTAACCCTAGTATTTACGTTTCATCAACCAAAAGTGATACAGCCGTACACAATTATGTTAATGCATGGCAAATATATGAAATGAATTTAGTAAAATGATTGTTACACGGTGACCATAGATAATCATTATGGGGGCGAATGTAAATGTACAATGAAAATAGGTTAACATATTAAAATGTATTATACATTCCTCCAACTCCCCTCCCAACCAATTTATCATGGAATGTTACTTACAATGAACATTACCATAAGCATTAATGTGGACACTGAAATTCTTACATTTGAAAACATTCGCAAGTTGAATTTGATATTAAAACGTGGGAATGTGCAGAAATGGCATGCGTTATTGTATTTCATTGTTTTTGTAATCTAAACACTTTAACAGCCAACAGCAGAGGTAACGGGAAAAAAGGCATAATGGTGAAAACAAATTTTTAAATGCGGTTTGTAAAAATCATGTAAATATACGTGTGATGAAATTGGGCGACTCTCCAACACATTTTAAAGATTAATATTCAACTCTTCAAATGTTTTTACCATTACCATATAATTCCACACCAAAACGCTCACACAGAACTCCAGAATACAATCGTTTACAAGTCATACGATGGTCATAAAATTTCATATTTTCCCTAAATATCTCTCAGTTAGGAGTGCAAGGGTGCAGAATTTACAGACGTGCTGAAAGCTTGGCTGTAGGTTAGTAAACAACTTTCTGGAACAAACTGCAAATTCTATCTGGAGAACAAAAGTGGTCGCAGTATAGAATACCTACACACACACCATCTCATCTCATTGTCAGAAACCGCTTCGTCCTGTACAGGGTCGCAGTGAGCCGGAGCCTATGCCGGCACACGCAGGGCGCAAGGCTGGGATATACCCACGATGGGACGCCAGTCCATCACCGGGCACTGCAAGCAATTTAGTCTGCGAGCCAATTAACTTATGCAGCAGCATGTTTTTTGGACTGTGGGAGGAAACCGGAGTACCCGGCGAAAACCCACGAGGATATGGAGAGAACATGCAAACTCCACACAGAAAGGCATCCGAGCCGAGATTCGAAACAGGGACCTTCTTGCTGTGAGGCGACAGCGCTACCCACTGGGCCACCGTGCTGCCCTACACACACCACAGAACTGATGTAAATCTCAAATATGGCAAACGCTATTCTGTGGGGGGAAAACCCAGAGTCCAAATCCTGTACAAATCCCCACGGATGTGAAGACAATAATTTGTACACAACCTAAAACCAGGGCTTCGTCGCAACTCGAACAGAAGACAGCTTTCATACAACTGTGTGGTAACCTTTTCTCTTCCATTTTTTTAAAGCCAGGGAAATGTCATTAGCTAAAAAAAAACCCCAAGACTCTTCAGGGTTGCGTGTATCACTATGTTTAATAGACTGTTATACGCCAATGTGCTTCATGTCGGTTTCACTGACTCCACCACGTTGGTCCCCCACCACTGCTGGTAGAAGGCACTACACTGGAGGCAGCGCCAAAGAGCCTCTCTACACACAGCCTCTACAGAATATATGGCCTAATCATCCACACTTGGCAGAAATGTTGGACAAGAGGCGTGAGTCGTACAATATGAGGGGGGAAAGCAATGCATATTTCTTACCAGGACGGTCGTATCACAACATTGACATTACATGCCTTATGCGACATTGAATTGTCATGTCTATGGAGATGTATAGCTCGGAAGTGTAGGCCATCATCATTATCAATACCCGCTAAATCATGCACAGGGTCGCGGGGGGCCGGAACCTATTCCAGCAGACAGAGGGTGCAAGGCAGGGCTATGTCCAGAATGTGACGCGAGTACATCGCAGGACAGTGAGGGCAATTTACTCACAAGGTCAATTAACATAGGCAGCAACTTATCTTTAGACGGTGGAAGGAAACCGGAGTACCCGGCGAAAACCCACACAGACACGGGCAGAATATGCAAACTCCACACAGAAAATCACCTGAGCCAGGAATCTAACCCGGGATTTCTTGCTGTGTGGCAAGTGCTCTTCACTGTGCTGCCCCAAGTGTAGACCAATGCATGCATAATTTGCATATGGTGACAATTATAAACTTGTTCAATGAAACTGTAGTTATTTGTATATAAGCACATTTTGCTTAAAATGTACACATCAGGGGTGGCATCAAAGTAATGTAATACCATTCTAAATGATGAAATTTATGATCCCATGGCTAACCTGAAGTTGCCTATAAAACTCTGGCCATTCGATAATGTTCACAACTGGGTATGTCTTGCTGATGAGTCCTTTTGAATGCAAAACACATCCATCTCCTGAGATGCAGACGCCTCATTAGAGCAGAAAACCAACTATCACCCTTGAGATGTAAGATGAGAGAAAACATAGGGAAAAGTTTTGAAAATGGGAATATGTAATGATTAATGAGGAACATGTATTGGAAGAAGTTAGGAAGTTTTGCTACCTGGGGGATGTTTAAGCGCAGGAGCAGAAGTGGCAGTAATAGCAAGAGTAAGAAATGGCTGGCACCGATTCTAACAAAAAAATAAATTCCACTGAAACAACGAGGTAAGATGTGTGTAGCGCGTGTTCGCATTGTAATTATACATGGAGCAGCAACGTGGCCTATGAAAGTAAATATTGAAAATATATCCTTGAAAGAATAGACACGATAATCATGAGATGGATGCGTGGAATTTTTCCGCAAACACAAGAACATCAGTGTGGAATTTAAAAAGCATGCAGGGATTAGACGATAACGGATGTGTTCAGAGCATATTGAGATGGGCATGTAATTTTGAGAGAAAATAAGATGACAATTGGGTCAAAGCTAGCATGAAACTTTAAGTGGAAGGAGGGTAAACTGGTAGAGGTAGGCCAATGAAAACGTGGAAAAAGACAGTGGAAGACGACCTTAAGATGATGGGTTTCAAGAGAGGATGCAAAGGGTAGGGAAAAATGGAAAAAAATGATCTGTAGTAACGGCAAAAAAAACACCATAATGACGATGATGCTGACCCTCGAGATGGCAGGACCACTAATGCAGGGCGATGTATAAGGATTGCTCTCAAGGAAGATTTTTAGGGATAGCAGTGTACAGCATTCCTCCTCTCTCTCTCCTAACTTCCTTGACGAAGGCATCATCATAGGAGTGAACCAGCCTGGCTTGAGAGTAATTCTCATTGGGGGAACTTGTGGCTGATCCTGTAATTTGTGGGCCGCCACCGTAGACGTCTCGTTTACAACTGGGGAGTAAAACAATCACGCTGACATATTGGACTATGATTTACAGGAGGAATTAACCATGCAATTCCATGAATCAGTAAAAAAAATAGCAGATTACAAGGGAATAGCGGATACAGTGGTTGGCCATATTAATCCACGATAAATTCGTAGGTTGCGAGGTTACTATTTTTCTAAAAATCAAATGGCGCCAATTTCCATAATTGTTCTGTGTTAATTTTTTTACGTGATGTCGAATTCACCGAAGTGAGCCATGGATATTTTTAGCCGTCACGAACTGCCGATATTCTGCACATTTACAGAGACTCGCACTTAATAAAAGCTCGGCTAATTTAAGTTCTGCTGTACTTTAAGTAAAGCTCTGTTGACCACAAAAACCACTACAAAATTGTATCAGCTTGTATACGGATAGGATTTCATTCAATTAAATACTGTACGTACAAATCTCACCGAAGAAGTGTTAGATGAAGTGTCAGTATATTTCTGCAGGTTACCATTTGATCTTGCTGGCATAACGAACCGTGTGATAGTAGAGCTATGTATAATGTGTTAGTGAGCTAAGCAATTGCATTATTGGTGTCTGGGTGTTTGGCGTTTTCCCTGTGTGTATGCTATCTTTCAGCTCCAGATTTTCCCTCCACCTCAGCCAATCTATCCTCTCTATCCAATCTATCTTAGCAATCTCCTCCACATTTTTTTTATACATCCGTGGAAGTGTCTCTCCTCTTTACCCCCTATCTACCGTTTAAGTTGAAATTGTTCACACCGATGTGTGCATGTTTTCAGAAATGCATACCTGCACACCTGATAAATAATGGGACATTTCCAAAATTAACTTCCCGCAATTACTTTCATCGAAAAGTAGTAATTATAGTTCCACAGGAACAGGGAATGGCACCTCCATATAAGTCCATAATCCATCAGTGAATAGAACATGGCTGAACGTGCAACATAAAATACATATAACAAAAACTAATCTGATTGTCAACAATAGCTTATTTCGTGTTCTACTACTAAATACCAGCCACTCATTAGTATGAACCATAAGAGTATTACTATTGTTACCATCTATTCGTTTAATCCTCTGCTCATGAGCTATACATACATTGTATTTGTAACAGTTAAAATAATTTCACATAACTAAGATGGAAAAAAGTGTTTTAAAAGTTCTTTTTTTTTATGCTGTGGCTATATTCCAGACAATCCCTAGGTCATACCCTTGACTATTCCATTCAGGGTGGTTTATCGCCCTTTCATTTTGGTCTCCTGCTGGTTCGGGATGAGCCACTCCCCACTGTGAAGCCACAAGCAGCGCCCCAGTGGTGAAGCCCACACAAATGTGGCGCTTTAACAAAGCTGCAGCAAGCTACGTGAAGGAATTCCGTTCATTTATTCACATTAGAGCTCACAGAGAATTAATATAATATTAAAATAGCGTCATTTTGTAACTATTCCTATATGGGGGGGAGAAACAAAACAAAATGTTCAGCATCTTCCATAGGGTATGAAATAATTTTTATTCCATTGAGCAATGAGTATCAAAGATTCCATAAATACAAATATTTTTATCTGTACCACGTGACTTCAAACAGCAGCTAATGCGACCTACTGGAGCATCCTGAAGTTTCAGATTATTAGTTTTGTTAAAGCAATTTCATATTGTATAAATGACGCCATTTATTATAAAGAGGAAACACTGCAATTAACGCTTGCTCTCCAGAAAGGACAGTGTGTATGGGCATATTACAGCACTCAACATTTGTGCATGAATGATGATATTCAAAAACATAATACCAAGATATAAAATGGAAGAACACTTTAAAACATATAAAGTAAAAAAAATACTGGAAAAATAATTGTGGGGCAGCGTCAGAATCCAAGCACACGTAGTAAACATTAATAACAGGCATAAGTGATATATAAGCTGGGACCGGTCTTCGGTCATAGCTTATAAAGAAAAAAGACTACTGTATACTATATGGGAATGTAAGGCCACTCACACGAGTCGGCACAAATATAAAGGACACCACGGCATGGACCCGAATAAAACTAGAAGAATAAAACATTAAAAGAGTTAAATACGTCAGACTTAAAAAGTGAAGTCGTGTAATGGGGGTGTACACAATAGACACAGCAGATAGAAAGTCACAAAGGCCACGTTAAACTATTTCTCTGCGGCCAGCCGTGGCCCAGACAACCGACCACCTCTGAAGAAGAATATGAAATGGTTTTGTGCGAGTCAAGGTTCAATGCCGCATTGAAACTACGTGTCCTCAAACGGGTCTGCAGTGCATCACTTGTTCGACAAGACATTTGCGATACCAGTTGCAGTTGAAGTACAACGTGTGGTATGCTGCACTCTCTTCATTAACACAAAAGTGCACTTATAAGTACCTAGACAAGGGAATATTATAAACTACATTACTGATGAGCAATGCGGTTTGCTAATGTCAAGAGGGGCCTCAAAAACAAGGTAAGGACATGTAGGTCTAAAAACTGCGTGCAAGAGTTGGTGTCAGAATCACTAAGAGTGGCTTCAGTCTTCGTGGCAGGAAGCCAAGGTGTGGATGAAAATGCAGAAGAATTAGCAACTTGGCTCATCAAATAAATGTCAAACTCTAGCTTCCTGTCAACATCAAGAGAAAAGGACTGTTTGGGAAAAGGGTGCTTTCAAGTGGCTCATTTGGTATAGGAATGTTCGAAACATTCTTGGACAACACCCTTGACTTGATATGGTATTGATAACAGCACATAAGACCAGCATAAATAATGCTGATTCATCTATAGCTATAGATCAATATATATTGTTATAGATCATTATATATTGCTGTGACTGCATAGCTCAAGAGGATAACAGGCATATGAGTAACTAAGTACACAATAAGATTCATAAATCTATGTGCATTTAATCATAATTGCACTTCTAGAGCACTTTGCACCTGAGGATGATAAACTGCTGCAGAGCTGTGTAGAGAACGGCATGGTAACAACATCAGAGCAGTTCAACTGAAAGTCACGATGGATAAAATTTAGAGGACATCAAATAAGCGATAAAAATGTATTGTTCAAACACGGCATCTGTCTGCAACTGCACCGCAAGGTGCACGTTTGCGTAACTGTGGTCAAGCCCCAAAATCAACCACTGACGTAAAATAATAATGAATGTTAATACATTTCAAAAAATTTAATTGCGCACAAATTCCACGCCTGGTCATAGACAAGATATGGAGGCACGAGGAAACCTCAGAGGTGGGGAGGAGGAAGGTAGCTATGCAGCCAGCTGGTGCCAACATCTGCCACACACTGCGTCCTATATATATCGGCCAATAAATAAAGGAGTGTTTTTTCAGTTGTGAGAGAAAACCGGAAAGTCCGGTAGAAACCCACGCAGGACAGGGGAAGAACACAAACTCTGCACAGAAATGTGCCTGAGGCAGGTATTAAAGCACATAAGGAACACAAATGTTAAATCATCATTTGCAATGGCTTTAGACTTAAAATGCATACAAAATGGAATACAAGCTTTATTGAACAAAAGTTCTGTTTCGGCCCGCTAAAATGGTCAAACAAGGCAATTGTGAAAGTTCTGTGGCACATTATTCCAAGCATGTCAGAGGTGAGGATTTGTTCATTTACCATCACTATACGTTTCATAATTGAAACAAAGTCTGCACAGAGGTCTGTTCATTTCCACAAAAAAAACGAAATAGGCAGAAGAAAAAAAAATGTGTTATAGCAGAGGCTGATGATTGTTCATCACCAAAACGATCTCTGACGCTAACACGTACGTGAGAAAATTATAAAAGGGACCAGATAGCATCCAATTCCACGTTCTCCCTTGTAAGCTACTGCTTGGTTAGAAATTGTCATTAATTTGAAAGCATATATAACTGTTTTATCCACACCTCTAATACTGGTCTTTGTTTTCCACAGATACTGAAATTCAATTAATCTGGTTCCTTAATCCACAAAATAGACACACACATATATTTGGTTGGTGGAATTGGCGTTATTAAACATTTTTCACACTCGGTGCAAGGCTATAAGCGACACCACTTTAATAACTGTGAAAATCACCACACTTTTCATTTCACTTTTTTTTTCAAAAAAGGAAGCAGCCATTGTAAATCACATTTTAATACAGATTATCCTCTGCTAAAAAAAAAATCACCATTCCATTTCCATAAGAATTAACGGCTCTACATCTGCAGAATTAGAGTGAATATCCATAATCGCACTTAGCCATATTTCTGGTGCATTATTCACCCTAAATACAACACGATTGCACTTTCAATTTATCCTAAATCCTCAGTGTTCGTGCAATAACATCAGCATTTGTCAGACTGTTTATTTTACATATTTTATTTGAAACAAGAATCATTATAAAACAACAAAGACGCATCCTTAAGATAAACAGCCTGCAGCAGCATTCCGACATAAGAGCAGCAATGTTTGAACCACATGCAAATCATTAAATATCCGTCTTGTATAATTAAACTCGCCTTAATCGTGGTGAGTGTCAATTGTGAGGTCAATTGTCTAGGTATACCCGTGATGTCACGCGGAATAATAATAGCATTGAGAGCGCCTTTCACCCGAGGGTCACAAAGCGCTGCACAGAGCTGCGGAGAAAACGGCGCGTCAACAACAATGGCACTAGAACGGAAAATCAGCAAAAACAACATTTTTGTTTGGAGGGGGGGATGGTTTCTAAATATACACATCACTGCAGAACAACATGAAAAGCACGATCAGACTTTCAAATGCAAAAATTGTCAGTGTTAATAATACACATATTGGGAAAGAACAGCATATTGGGAAAGAAGAGAAATTTTGCATTAACGTTTTTTTTTGAGTATATTTATGCAGATAAACAGGGGTGAATTTCCACTACTTCCATCGCATATCCTTATCGTTATCAAGGTGTGACCTAAATAGACATGCCGTTAAAGTCACACCTCAAATCTATCCACAGTCGACTGTCCTGTTAGGAATCGGGGTCACAGATTCATTGGGTCAGGTCTGACCGTCTCGTTTGTATTGTTTGTTATACTTCCTAACTCGAATGTAGAGATTTGTTCATTGCAATAGCCCGACTGTAATCTCATCTCATTGTCAGAAACCACTTAATCCTGTACAGGGTCGCGGTGAGCCGGTGCCCGGCGAAAACCAACACGGACACGAGGAGAGAACATGCAAACTCCACACAGAAAGGCACCCGAGCCGGGATTTGAACCCGGAACCTTCTTGCGGTGAGGCGAGTGCTCTTCACTGGGCCACCGTGCCACCCGACTGTAATGTTATTGTAAAATGTACGCCAATCCATAGCTTACCGCTGTAACGATCAACATATCTCTAAACGCCGACTGCTTCTTCGATGAGAAATAAAGTATTCACCTCTCTAAGCAGAAACTAACCTACCTTCAAGTCATGCATACCACAGCAGCTTGAGAATATTATTTCACAATAAATATTCATCAAAGTCTGCAATTAATTCGTTCACCTCAGCAAATTATGGGCATTAATAATTAACAAAGTAATATCGAGACACTGAACCATATTGATTTTTAATTAATTGTAATGTAATGCAAGGCATGGTAACAATTGCCTGAAATAAAGAAACCACAACGTAGGGGCCGTGTTGGCGGCTCAGATGCAGCCACATAGGGCACGACATCTGTTAATAACATCGGGCAGAGTAACAGTACTTAATCAACACACATGAATGGCGATGACGTAATGTTTACTGAGATCATTTTTATTAAGACTGAACAATTACAACAATATACTCACGGAAAAAGTGCATACTTCAGGTTCTGGTATGTTTTTACCGGTTTAATCAGCTGGTAAGGTTAACTCAGGTTGACCAACCCAATGGTGGTGGTATTGCAGCAGAGTTTTACAGCTAAACGCCTTTCTAGACATCAATCTCCATTAGTCAAAGGGTCCAGGGATCGCTGTTTCTCCAAAACCTCCTGCCAGACCTCTTCACCAAGGGAGACCCTGGCAGGAGTACTGAACTCCAGCTGACATAGCTCTGGGGTTCTTTGTAAATATGCAAACCCCACCAACTCGAGGAGTAAGTGTCTTCATAACATTTTCACGAATATGCCTTGGGTGATGAGTGCTCTGGAAATGCTATTATCATAATACGATAAATGTTGAACCATTTCCTAATATTTATATTATATACACTGATAATTCAGCATTTTAAAATTATAGTTGATCGTCTGATTATTTTACTTGTTGCTCTGCAACGATGTGTATATATTAAAAAAAAACCCAAAAATTGTTATTGCTGTTGATTATCCGTTCTGGTGCCGTTATTGTTGGCATGCCGTTCTCTCTGCAGCTCTGTGAAGCGCTTTGTGACCCTCGGGTGAAAAGCGCTCTAGAAATTCAATTATTATTACACCAAATAAATCTGTAAAGTCCTTGATCAAACACGACTGTTAATATTAACCTGATCCCAAATTTCCAAATGAACGAGCAACATGTTTTTCAATATCTCGACAAGCAGTGGCCATGTAAATTAAGGTGCATTTCATGCAATGCTCTTGTAAGAACATAAGACCCTAAGATGTTTTGACAAACGATTCTGTCCATCTGGCTCGTACTTATGATTCAAGTTCCTTACCTCTAACTGTGCTCTACTAGATTCATACAAATGCAACATGTATGTTTGTTAAAACCTCGGAAATTTAAAATGAACGTGTTTGTTAAAGCAGCACAAGATTTACATCATTTTGCCTTCCAAACACACCATGAAGCTAGTACTTTAAGCATAATCTCAACTCGTGCGTGATGGACCATTAGTACGCTGAGAGCACCACCAACCTGTAGTCCATGGAGACCAGATCCAAGTGAGCCATGTGATGCAAAAGGTCGAGAACAACCCCTGTTCTAAGCAAAATCTCAAAGTTGTGAAAGTTGTGTGCAGCTGCAACTTAGCTGTTAAAATGCTACTGAATCCACTCATACTTTTAAATCATCATCAATTTAACCATCTCATCTGCTCCAAAGGAAACGTTTTTGGGTCTTTGAATGTCTCTGTAGGCTATACGTTACTGCCTCCATCCAGGTATCATTTTCATCACTATTTTCGATTTACTTTTTCCCCCCAAACCATCTGTCTTTATTAAACTGCAAAACACAAATCAATAGGCCTACTCAAGCTATGCTCTCAGTGAATGCATTACACATGGCTTGTATCACTTTAAACGAATTCAAATCTACACTTCCTGCTGCAAACAACAATCCGATATGCCACGTTTAAATGCTAGCTTACACGGCCCCGACAATTTAATTTAGCAATCAAGTGACACCATACGCTCTTTAAATGCAATTGACTGTAGTGATAGCTCCTCCCCCCACCCCACTGACTCTCCCCCGTCCAACAAAATGAAGCTGTGATTAACGCTTATTTCAAAAATGCATCGCTATGCACTTCTGAATAAAAGCATGTTCCATGAAAAAAATATATGTGGGCTTGAAATCTGGCTACTTGTTCCACGGAATACTGTACGTGGACATCGGATTCATTGCCAATTTCTGCCCTGTGCAATTTTCAAGGACCAACCTGTAATGAGCTCATCAGGAAAGCTAATATAAGTTATATAGGTGGAGGAAGAAAAATCTATACAGCAATTCAATTATCTGCACCGTTGAAAATGAACGCTTAAAAACTTGGGTTAACACAAAAGCATAATTTAGGTCATTCCATAATTGTCCATGGAATTTATTAGGTCTCCAAGGGCAATCCTGATGAAATGTTTTAAATCCCTTGTAGCATTGACAAGGTCACTATGTCAGGTGGTGGAGGATGTGTTTGATGCTGCTCACTGTCGTTGTGCTTGGATGATGGTTCGCTGTTAACGTGCACCTGCTTAAGAACACTTATTCCTTCCTTTATATATTTAACAATAATTTATCTGTTATTTTAGGTCCTTCATTGATTTATAGCCATTATTTTACTTTAACTGATTTACTATGATGTTGTTGTTGACATGCCATTCTCTCTACAGCTCTGTGCAGTGGTTTGTGACCCCCGGGTGAAAAGCACTCTCGAAGTGCAATTATTATTGTATTCTTATATATTACAGGTAGCGATGGTTGTTTGATCACCGCACAAATGTTTCCCTACTCCTCTCCCCTTAGGCTTCTCGGTACAATACCTTGTACTTGACGAGTAATTAACTGCATGCATCATGTTGCTGGTACTCACTCCAAGAAATTAACCAAACGATTGAATCGCTAGTCCTAACTAGGCTGCCTCACTTACAATGATCTAATGTGCTACACGATGGGCTGGTTTATAAGTAGTGGGATATTTTATATCGACATATTTGTACAGCATCATTTTCTTTTCACCTCTCTCCATAAAAAAATAATACCTTTCGCTCCACTACATTGCTCTCGCTTAGATACAATTCATAACCTTTATTTTATTTATTATGGGAAAGCACTCTACCTATAACCTAATTTCACTTCACATGGTGATTTTTAGGAATGCATCTACTGCATTAAACGAGGAGTAGCTGCACGGGAAAGTACTGAACTTCCACATGCTGAGCAGAAAATAATGATTGCACAAATTCTGAAAATCACACTAAGCATGAGTTTCAAAAAGCACTCGATAAAGTGCGAAATGCACACAGATGTGTGCTTTTTGTAAAAAAAAACCCCATCATTTCCCAATGTCTAAGATCACCGTGAAAAATAATGGTACGCAAAAGTGACAGATTCACAGCAGCATTGATGCTGTGTAATGGCATCATTATAATTAGGACTCATCAGCACCGCAGAGTTGCCAAAGCTCACTGCTGCGAAATCAAATTTTCCTCTGGGATCCATACCTGTGGAGGTTCCACTTCTCCACTCGGGGGGACCCATTAGCTTCACGAATGCCAGCGAAAACCAAATCTGTATATTACAAGAAAAGCCCACGTAGATATATAAAACACTTCGCATGGATGTTTCCCAGAGGCAGACTTTGCAGTAGTCAGTATTGATGACTATACTCTGCTGATGAGTTCTAAAGGCTGCCAAACTCCAGTGTTTACAGGGGCTACAGATAGGCTCCACTTTTTCAATCATGATCGTTTTATAGTCATTACTGTGAAAGTGCTGCTCAGGTTTCTGAATTCCCATCTCTAAATACATTGGCGGCTGTGAGTAGAAATGACTTCTGTGACACCAGATGGTGGGAAGAGTGAGCGATAAGATTTTATTCGGTATCCAATTGTGCCTAGCTATGGCTACAACATCGATGCGGCACCCTGCCTTGCCTCAGCTGTCAGGCCCGTGTGCTGCTTACTCAATAGCACTATGCCAGCAATTGAGTGACATGACCTCTTGCTGTGGCATTTATATTTACAAATGTGCTACATTCAAACTTGGCCTCACTATGAGCATAATTTTACATTATGATAAAGTAGGCCAAGTTTTTAAGTTGTGTTTCCATGCAATCAGCTTAATGTCATTCCATCTGGCCATGCATCTGTAGTTAGTGACGTCTTCACCATAAAGTCTCAAGTGTGTACTCACTCAAGCCATTGCCCTAGTTCCATGGCTTTAAATTGTTTGCAAAAAATCAGCAATTATTTATTTTGTCATATTACAATCTATATGCAACATTTGCAATAACATATTTAACCAGTCAAACATTGGTATGAAAAGTATTATTTATATTTTGATTCTTGTGTGTGTGCCACACACACTCACACATATAACGTGCACATAAGCAGGTGTACACGAATCCCTACATATCCATGAATGTGACTGCATTCGTCAGCGATGTCACTACAGCGTTTGTGTTAGGTTAGGTGCAGTGTCGACACGTGAAGTGTGAAACACTTGATGGCAGGACAGGAACAGACTCAGGAGTTATCATGAACTGACGGAGATGACTAGTAGACATGCCACCTGCACACTTCCCAACGTGCCAACGTCTGCATATTAGCCACCTGGTGCTCTGCTCAATATTGTGAGCATTCCTCCTCTGCCCTCCATTGCTGCTGGAGGATGACTGCCGACAACTGTCCAGTAACATCTATCACGAGTGACCTCCGCAGAGGTCAGTCTGGACACACTGCTGGTACCAGTCATGAGCAAGTCCAACAAATTCCAAATGCTATAATATCACATCAATTCATGTCCTCTCCAGCCCATGCTGTGCCCACTTAGCCCCCTCTATCTAGCAAACCAAAGATGTTTAGGCATACAGTGGCTGGGCATATGGCCTGCATAACTCTGTTAACAGCTCCTGCAGGAATGTGTACATATCATTCAAGAATCTGAGAGCTCGCAACGCAACCAAGTCTGGTTATACCCAGCACGGATTGTGGGGAGACCAGTTTGAATATTTCAAGATGGCACAGATATTCCTGCAAAGCGGTCACACACAAGCACACACCTGCTATACTACACACGCTAACAAGCACACACGTGCACATACATATATTTTCTTTTGCATACACAAAGATAAAGATTCCCCATATAGCCTTAACACTCTGTAGGGTCAAGTGCCGTTCGCAAGCACCAATGAAGGTCGACACGGCACACGAGGGGGTGGGTAAGCAGCACCCGTCCGGCCGCCTTTGTGTCCCTAATGGCAATATTTTCACATTGCACTAGGTACTCATTTGAGGTCGAGTCGACCTAGGTGAGGCCCAGGCCCGGTTCAAAAAATCGTCACTGGTGTTCGCCGTGAGCGGGATTCGAAATTGGGTCGCCGGGTTTGTAGCCCAGCGTTCTAACCGCTGAGCCACCGATCTCCGTACACACTCACATTTATGCACAAATATCAGTTATGTGGACAGGTGATTCTAACTCGGCCACTGAATGGCTGAACGTTGTAATGTGATTGTGCCTCCGCAAAAATTGGAAGCAGGCCCAATCAGTTGCAACAGCATTCGTTCGCATAGCGATTTGCACACTGTAATAATTAGGCAACAGTGTACACTGGTGCAATCAGTGGCCCTTGACAGGATTGCAACCAACTGTTAGTCACAATTTCACAGTTCATTTATACAGTAACTTGGTGAGTTCTTAAAGCTTTAACGAAAAGCAGTTTCACTAGCCACTGTTTAAATGATTTTCTGCTGACATGATGGATAAGAGGAAAACAACTTATAAAATAATAAGTTAGCAAGACGCGGTGTTGGTAGTCATGGTGGCTATGGGCAAAATGTGCCAACTGTGATTTACAGTGAGCTATTCCACGACCAGAGGAAGTGCACATTTAACTACCGTTTAACCTATTACAGATTTGATTGAGGCATGTCTGTTTACTAACGCAAAGGTGAATGTTACACAATGCCACACAGTTGTAAAGGACCGCATATAAATTATGCAACGCCAACACTCTAGGAAAATCATTTTTTTCCCTTCCGACTTCTTTGTTTTAACGAGATCACATTAAAGTGGGGCAGCACGGTGGCGCAGAGAGGAGCGCTGCTGCCTCCCAGCAAAAATGTCCTGGGTCTGGTTTCCTGCTCGGATGCCTTTCTGTGTGGAGTTCATGCGTTCTCCCCGTGTCCGCGTGGGTTTCCGTCGGGTACTCCGGTTTCCTCCCACCGCGCAAAGACACGCTGCTGCCTAGGTAAATTGGCCTGCTGAGTAAATTGCTCCAAAAAGTGTGCCCTGCGATGAACTGGCGTCACATCCTCGGTATTGCCTGCCTTGTGCCCTATGTCTGCCAGGATAGGCTATGACCCCCTGCAACCCTGTAAAGGATGAAGCGGGTGTTGATACCAATTGACTGACATGAAACTGTTTTTTTTATGAAGGATAAATTCAATGCATTAGTAAATACATAGCACACGTCCTTGTGGCTAGATGCTTGTCGGGGAAAGGTGCAAAGCCTTAATAGCTAAACGAATTCAGTATAAAGCACCATCAGCAGCCACGATCAATGCACTAATGGATAAAGAAGGCTCCTGGCCTATGCCGTCTCCATATCCCAGCTTCGCAATGCCACACGTCATTAAGTAGCAACATACGAGCCGATTCCATCGCTCCATCTTCACGGTGGGTGCCATCTCGGACAGGTTCCCTCCTTTGGCAGCCACTGTCATTAGTCTTGACCAATGCCCACCAGCCCTCCTCAATATGCCTCGGTCCACGGACATTTCAAGTCTGCAACTTATGTATCATGTCATTCCCACGTTTCTCTGTTGAATATCAAGCACGTCTCCACGTTGTTGTTCATACTCCGCACCTTTAATCCATTTCTTTAGTCAACGTCTACGGTTCTGATCCATACAACATCGATACTAAAATATGCTTGTGCCACAGGTGAACTAGTTAAAGTAGCTGGGCCAGAGAACAATATATAGCATGTACAGTACAGAAAGAACAATTTACACTACAATTGAGGGCACTTTAAAATTGGAAACTTTATAGCCATAGTAAAGTATGCTTTGTTTTTAAATCACGTGAAAATATTGACATAACAGCATTATACATTTTAAATTGCAACAATTTGCCCAGTGCAAAAGCTAAAGGCAAACAGATGTGATAAAGTGCGTGGAGGCAGCGCATGCAAATGAATGGCGCGACATGGCACTGTCAGCTAATACATTTAAAACGTACAAAACAATATTGGCGTCATGCCTACTTGTTTTCAGATTTAGTCTGATTTAGCAGTGGTAAGGGCATACACGCTTTCAAAATGCATGCATCTTATGAACAATGCATAATGTGACATTAAAAAGAGAGTTTACAATTGAATGAAAGCACTTACACAGCCTAGTGGGGTAGCACTTCCTGCGGAATTACTTTGCATTTCCATGCGGCATTACGAAAGTGTCCCGTGTGTTGGGAAATGGATATATGGTATAAAAAATGACCCCACGACATTAGCCTCATAAGCACCGCACTTTGCAAAACACATTTTTTTTTGCATTGCATGGCCTTCGCACAACCCATCATGACACAGGCGCTTCATCTCGGAAGGTCACAGTTGTGTCAGGTATGGTTGCTGGAAAATAGAGCCCAAGACAAGCATTCTTAAGTCCCCTATGCATCTGCCGTAAAAAAAAAAATTTGTTTATATAAGCACACCGCCCAAGGTCACCCAGCCGCATGCTTTATATAAAGCTTCTGTAAATCCAACTGCATCTTGTCAATAAATTGTGGCGGAACCCCAAATAATAACATACCGAGTGGCTCCATCACACAGGATTTGTAGATTGGTTCTTGCCAAAGGAAAATGATTTGGGGAATTGACAGCATGAACCATGTGGGGCTACTATTAAATGTGGAAAATCCATCTCAAATGGGTGTTCTGTATTCAAGTGTCCACACATCTGCAGCGGTTGAACTCCACGCTATGGGTAGCAGGGTGATGCGGTGATAACATCTGCGCTTCATAGAACGGAAGACCTGCCCAAGGCGATGTGATTCCCACCTCGGGTGCCATTGTGTGGGGAATGTGTGTTCTCCTCCTGTTCCGCGTGAGTTTTTTCTAAGTTTACCAATTTAGGTGAAAAATTGGACCCAACTAACTGCATGTCTGCCTCCCCCCATCCTCCGTCAGTTCCTCATGCCTCCCAAGTCATTCTCGCTTCGAGCCTTTGACGTTGAACAAATGCTGTGTTACAAAAGGT
>JAZEWT010000008.1:3375497-3389174 GCA_036362905.1 Mordacia mordax | reverse complement strand
TCCTGCCTTACGCCCTGTGTTTCCGGGATAGGCTCCGGCTTCACCGTGACCCTATATAGGATTAAGCGGTTTCAGATAATGAGATGAGATGAGAGACATTGCGCATATAAAAAATAATGCTCTATTATTGTCAGATAGACATATCATTTATATCACTGAATTATGCCCCTTGGTATACAAGAATGTTATTTAGCCAAGTGTCGAGACTTTGATACGAAATTCCTGCATTAGCGTATTTGGCAAGGCAATTTTTAAAGAGCACTTTTTGCTTTGGAGGAGAACTGACTGCCATCTCCTGGTCGCCTTGCTGCTCAGCCAGTCGAGCAGTTTCACAAACCAGCGTGATCCACCACGGCTTGCCTGCAGAGTGCTGAATTACTGGCAAGTGCCACAATATCCTAGTAATATACTGCACGATCTATACTGGTTAACCAAACACCAACATGCATGATATCTTGTACTCTGGTGTAGTGTATTCCGGCCATACAAATACAACATTAAAAGCAGTGCAATGTCAGGTCAATGCCAGGATGGAATGTGATTGGGTAGTAATATACATGCGAGGGTGCAAGTTAAAGATTTAAATTGTATCCTTTGCATTCACGGAGTCCAATGCAGCAAAATGCCAGCTATCTGAACGTTGGGTACCTTGAATTCACACTTATCTGGACTGGGGCTGGTTGGTAGATAAAATGAGTGGTCCATGTGTACTGTTCGTGTAGAATAGTTTGGCAAACTTTGTCTACTCAGTTTATCACCTTACCACTATAACTACATCGCCTCACTATTAAGTACACAAACTACAGTACAGTGCATCAAGCAATACATAGAGTGCAATAATCTGTATTTGATTTGCCGTGGTTTATAGTCCTTACAGTAAATTGATCCCAAGTAAATGTGTGCCTTTTACATTTTAAGAGGGTTTAGTTTCACTTGTGTCATGTATTTTTTTTGTTACAGCGATGTTCAGTACATTTCCACGTAGTTGTACATTTTATCCAGAAGAGGATCATCCTGTTAATCCAGCTGGTTGGAGTTTTCATGTATATTTAAACGCAGCATACTTGTGTACACCGTATGATCGTTACTATTTACCTGTGTAAAATCCTGTCAGGAGTTCGTGAAATCTTAGCAAATATTGATGGTTAAGGTCAACATTGAGGTTCTACTTACAAATTCATAATCGAATTATATGTGGCTGTGTCTTTAATTGTTTCTCACACTTAGATATCTCAGTGCCATAAAAACCGTATTTGCTTGTTACGATTTCCGATGTAGTAATGTGTGTAATTTAGACTCCAAAATGTCACGTTGACATTGCTGAACTTTGAACTCACAATCCAATAGAGATGGCTCTGAGCAATCCAGGCATACAAACACACACACAATGGACAGTGGCTCATCTGTGTTGAAAGCCAGATACTCGTGATGCAAATTCTATTCCAAGAGGGGCCACTGCCCTGCCGGATGCTCCCAGCTGCACGATAACCATTTTCTCTACTTACGATATTACCTTGAGATGAGATGATAATTATGAGTCCTATAAATTCAAATTGCATAGTGCTGTTCATAGACGACACATGTTCACTTTTCAATTCGTGAAATGAACTACCGGCCACGGTGGATTGCATTATGGATGCAACGAGTTGACCTTGACAGGGATTTTAAACTCACGACTTTACAATTTCCAACTTAAGCACTAACGACAGTCACCCACCTGGATCAAGGCCAATGAATTCGAAGACAAATTAACTCGGCTAAAAATCAACGACGGTAAACCAACCGGTGACAAGATTACTCGAATCAAAATCAGCCGATGGCCCGAGCCCGTGCCACGCGGGACCTCGGCGGAGCCGGAGCCCGAAGCGGGTCGAGTGAGCCTCGGGAGCAGCGGAGATGTTGCGGAGAGGTTGCGGAACCCCCCTTGCCTGCAGTGTACGCACGGCAGAGCGTACTCTCGGGCATGATGCGAGCACGGCTGTGTCGTGGACGCATGTACGTGCAGCAGAGCACGCAACGCCGTGAGCACGACTACTACCCCCCCCACTCCTCCAACCCCTCCGCGCCGCCTCTCGCGCCGGTGCGCGGCGGCCTTGCCTTTGGCCTCGCAGTCGGCGCAGTGCTTGTTGTCGTCCCGCCGCAGCAGCGTCGCCAGGATGGCCTGGTGCTGCTCGTTCAGCTTCTGGGCCTTCTCCCTCTCCGAGCGGGTCGTCATCGTTCAACTGCGCCCGCCCCGCGCGCACGTACGGGCGCCACCGCCGCCTCGGCCGAACGGGCTGGGGGAGCAGGAGGAGGAGGAGGAGAAGAAGGAGGAAAAGAAGAAGAAGAAGGAAGAGGAGAAGAAGAAGGAGGAGGAGGAGGAGGAGAAGCCGCCGCCGGGTACCGCGGGCCAAACGCACAGCCACACGGGTGCGAAATGACGTCACCGCACGCGAGTGACGTCATGTCGTCGCGATCGCGCGCCCGTGGGTGGTCCAGATGTCCTGTGACCCCCCATCCCCAGTAATTCCCTCCACATCTCACTTAAGCGATAACAAACGGGTCCTAAACGGTTAATTGCGCTGGATAAATTGCCCCCGGTACCCTGAGATGTTGTAACTTGCTTGCCCCCTCCCAGATAATACTAATTGCATTTCTGGAGCGTTTTCACCCGAGGGTTACAAAGCGCTGCACACAGCTGCGGGGAGAACGCCAAATCAGCAACAATAACACTTTCCTTTGCGTTTTTTATTACAAATCCCAGCTGTGGCGATAACGGCATGTCAACAACAACAACAACATCAGGATAGTTTCACTGAAAGTCAAATAATGGCTATAATTTATAGAAGGACATAAAGTAAGCGATAAAAAATAATTGTTCAACAAACAAGGAAGGAATAAATGTTGCCGAGCAGCTGCAGGTCGGCAGCGAGCCATCATCCCGACATGACTTCAGTGAGCCGCATTAACAGTCCTAGCCACAGGACTTGAAAGCCTTACGAAACAAGTGGGTCTTGAGACGAGATTTGAAGATTCCCAGGGACTCAGCCGATCGAATCTTCAGTGGAAGGGCATTCCAGAGTCTGGGAGCAGTGCTTGAGAGAGCTGTCACCCATCGAATGGAGGTGCGATCTGGGCACATGCGACAAGCCAGTATTGGAGGATTGAAGTTGTGTTGAGGAGGGTTGGTTATGGATGTATGTCGGAGCAGCGCCAGTGAGAGCCTTGTAGGTGAGAAGGAGGGCCTTGAATATAATCCTGTGTTTAACCGGTAGCCAGTGGAGAGACGCCACCACTGGAGTTATGTGATCATGGATGGGAGTGTGGGTGAGGACTCTAGCAGTCGCATTCTGTACATATGGGAAACGATTGATAAGGCAGAAATACCAGAGAGCAGTGCATCCACAAGCCACACAGTCTTGCTGGCAGTGTGCAGCGGATGTTGATGCACAGCTAAAATATTACATCAAGGTTCATTCTGCGTGGAATTTGCACGTTCTTCCAATAGCGAAATGTGTTTTTTTGCCAGGTACTCTGATTTCCTCCGACATTCCAAATACCGTATATGCTGCTGTCTGAGTAATTGGTCTGCTGATCAAATTACCCAAGATGCTCTGTGATGCACGGGTGTCCCACCCTGAGTATAGCCCTGTCTTGTGCCCTGTTTCTGCCGGGTTAGGCGTCGGCTTCACCACAACCCTCTTATCAGTATGCACGGACAACCTGATCCAAATCACTCAGCCTTATTTTCATTTTAATGTTGAGCAGTGAGTACCACTGTGGGAAGTAAATCGTTCTTGCTTTTGGAATGAACCAGCATTGCTGTATGAATGTGGAATTTCCATGACTGGACATTCCATCAAAGTTGCCAACCAGAGTTGAACACCCTCACCACTAGGGTTGCCACCTGGGAGATATGGACAGAAGAATATCTATGGGTACTTTTTTGCCAGTATACATATATAAGATTACAACAGGTTTTACCAAATACGGTAAAATATCTATTTAAAAAAAGAATATCTCGCAAAATGGGAAGTCAGAAACTAAATATTAAATAAATGCATTCTATTGAGTGGAGTATTATTTCCCAGGACAGCTGTCTCAAAATGAGGATGATCCTAAAAAACGAGTACAGGTGGCAACCTTTCATTTGAGACACTAATTCGTGCTGAGTTCCTGGCATAGGAATCGTCAGTATGCAGTGCACAGACCACAGTCTTTCGTCTGTTCATGTTTTTAAAGGGCCCATATATTTTCACTAAACTTCCCTAACTAATTTGTTTCATCGCCTTTTCAAATTCCCATTTTAGCTATAACCAGATTTACTCAAGCGGTTGAATGACTCAGGACTAATTCCCATGTCAAGCTACTGAACCAGCACCTTTCAGAACTTGGGCTTTGGACCTGTGGCAAACGAGCAAGCGAAAATACAGTCACCTCTGCAATGATCGTAACATGCCAAGTGGTTTATGTCCGTCCCCCCCCAGTCACTGATGACTGCACAAACATTTTCAATCCTAAAAATTGGGTTTGAAAATTCATGCTAATGTCCTCTGCTCTGAGAATATATTTAACGCAGAGCTGGGGAAAAGAAGTCTTTGCTGTTTGGAGCACTCTCTCTCTCTCTCTTGTTTATTTTTAAGCCCTAAAATATTTTTGTATGTTTAAACAGCGAGTAGCCCAGGTTAACTCAGGTTGGTCTGTTGCGCCGCAATGGTGGGAGCATCGGTGCGGCATTTTATGGTCGAATGCCCTTCCTGGCGCCAACCAATTTTAGTCGGAGGGTCTTCGGATCATTATTTGTCTGAAATCTCTCTGCAGACTTGTTCACTAAGGGAGTCGCAAGTAAGAGGGCAAGAATCCAGGTGACATATCTCTGGAATTCATTGAAACATGCAACCCCCTCCCGCATGATAAGGGTATGATCCTAAAATTGGGCTATTTTACTGCTGCAGCCAGGCTTGCCCACATCACCACCACCTGCACACTCCTGCGATGCCACAGTCTGTCGCACTGCTGCACGTCAACTGATCTCATCATTCTCTTTTGGTGGCCATTCCATCACCAGTATCGCTCATCATGCATTATCTTTCCTGATCACATGTCCTACCCTTCCTGATCACGTGTGCTACCCTACCCAAATGCAAAATGATTTGCATTTGTTCCAACAATGAAGCATTGTTCCTTCTGTATCTAAATGGAAATGCTTCATTGTATATGTAACCGGTGGCTATGGTAATGAGTTGTACATATGCGTCTTCAGCATCTGCTTTATTTTCTTTGTCAGTTTCTATGTAATGATCCATTCTTCACCCATGGCAATATGCACTGATTGAAAAATGCTTCGTTAGGCATTGCTACATTGCTTTTTATTATCAGTTTTCTTTTTAAAAAAATCACTCCACACTGCTCTGTGTATGCCATGATTTATGCCATTATTTTATTCCATTTACATGTGTACTTTTTATGCATCGTTACAACGTTTTCGATCAGTGGGTAATAGTCGCCAATAAAACGTTCTCACTTTTATTGATCAAATTTAGTTGTATTGCCAAAAGCACTCCACCCTGATCTTATTTACTTTCAATCCACTGGCAATAATTGCCATATATACGAAACTGTTTCCAGACGCGTCTCCAAAAGCCCCTTTACATGTACAATTGCCGCTAGAGTAGGGATTCTCAACCGTTTGCACCTCAAGTCCTACTTGGGCCTGGTCTCCACGGACCACGAGATGGTGCCGGCAGCCCACTGAAGATTGAAAATGGAGGCGTTAGACTAAACAGACAAGTGCAATTCGCATCATTAATATAACGTATTTTTTTGTTCTCCCAATTCAGCGTTGTATTTGCATACCTAATGAGGCGCAGAGCATATATAACGAAATAAGTCCATAAATCGTCTGCTAGGCTGCTTATTTATTTCACATCCGACCCTGTGTTGCCTGAAGACCTCTGGGACACGCAGACTCCAATGACAGTGCATTCGTTTCAACTGGATTCCCTGGCCTCGGTCATCCCGGCAACCATCAGCCAAGTCTTAAGTTCACACGCTGCAGGCGAACATTTACCTTTTGACTCGTTGTCAGCACAATATTCATCTGACAGTATAATGCATGTGGTGCGAGGGATTTCAGTTTTCTGCCTTTTTAAATGTTTCCCTCTGTGCTACCGGCGCTGGTAATAATAGTGACGCCTTTCCATCATCGAAACCCCAGCTTTATATCGTTACCTTTTGGCAGACAACTGCACTTAACTGAGATACTGCAGGCATAAGCTGGTGACTCAGCCACTTACTCCACTGTAGCTCGTGTCAACAAATGTCTCACCGAAGGTTCTAGCTGTCCATTTAAATAACATCAGCCATTTGTCTCTGTCTTAGAGATAAGTATGACCGAATGATATTCTAGCATTACTTCCAAAGAGCATATTCCTTGATAATAATGCCAAAGCCATAAAATTGTATGCACTTATGAACAAATTTAACACTAAGCAGGTCATGCCCCATTGTCCATTTGCCATTTGTCAATCCAAAAATATTTAAGTAATAGAATAGAAAAACATCTGGCTAACACTAACACTCAGGCTCAAAAGAAAGCCATGTTTGGTGTAGGCCAATCAGTTTGAAGGACAATGCATATTTTATAAAAAGCTTTTTGTTCGCATATTTTGCCACACGTATGTGTGGCTTTTGCAAACTAGTGTCTACTTTGGTGTTCTAACATCTTAACACCTGTATAACTGCCATAAATGGTAAACATCTTTTCTATTCCTTACATACGTACACCGACAAAAGCACCAATAGCTCAAAACATTTAGCTGCTGGCTTAATGCAATCCCGTGTGTGTGAATAAAGCTCACACAACTCACCCAGCATCCCGTGTCACCCATGCCCATTGACATTGTGGTGGGGCATGCCTATTAGTCTGAACCCGAACCCAGCCCAAATATACCATTTGTCAGTACCACCTGCGGTGCCATGACATTTAGTGCTTTCATTGGCTTTGTGCCAATCATACATTATCCATTTATAATAAGTTACAAACGAGTCGTAATTATTTGTATATATCTATAGATACAACTATATTCCACTTACATAGGTGGGAGTAATATCTGCTTTAGCCCATGGAATATATGCTCCGGCGTCCTGCGACTCTCATTCTGCAGATCTATGACTGAAACAGAAGATGGTAAGAAATTAAGTCATGTTGCTCACCTGCATAAAATATGCAGATACTTTAATATCATGAAAATTGCTGTCAAGAGTTGCTCTTCCCGGATCAACGTGGTAATTATTTCTCCTCTTTACTTTGCGATGTTTCACTTACTGCGCTGGCTGAATTTTCAGGCTCCCTATGTTTCACTTCCAGCGTGGGAGAAAAAACGCTTGCCATGGCTATTCGGAAAGATCCACTCTTAAGAGGAATTCTTATGTCAAGCCGTGAAATCCTACATTAATTGTGTTGCCACGGCAATCCCCAAATACAGTAGCAGCTCTTAAGAGTAATTTTCTCCATGAATAAATTTCAATATTTTCTCCTCACTGGCATGGGGTTTTCTCCAAAATACAAATCACTTACTAAAATGCAACTGGCCAATGCTGAATCACCCCTAAAACGAGATTTAAGGCACTGATTAAAATACATTATTCTTGAGGTGACATATATAAAATGAAACATCGCATTAACACAGACTTTGAAAATCAATTGTTTACATTTCGAGGTGACATGATATGACATATGCCATCATTGTTGAGGAGTGCATAGATCTGGATGGAGGTCAGAGAGTGGAGAATCTATAAAGTTCTCCCAGAAGGTTACCTGCCAACGTAATCTGGAAAGCCCAGAGAATCTGAAGTCTTACAGAGTGAACCCTGTATAATTTTACTTCCCAATTTGTCGAGCCATGAAAAGTTCTTCATTGCATGCAATGCTTGGTGATTTAAGTATATAAAATACGATTTTTACTTCAAATGTAACAAACAAATACTCGACAAAATGTACCCTGGTTTACGTGGAGCTATACAGCATATGCATGGCATTCATCATCTTATTCACAATTAATGGCAAACTAATGCACTGCTTAATAAAATGCTAGAATTTTTTTGTAAAGAATTGACAATATAACGATGGCATCATCACGTTTACACATCTGATGTTGTTATGGCTGATGGTTAAGAATAATGATGGTGTGACAGCCAAGGAGTTGAATGAGTCTTATAGGATGTCTGGCATGGACGATGAAGAATTGAACTCACCTCGCGTAAAAGAGTTAAGTATGTACGGTTGCATGGCTGTGGGGACTGGTGAGCTGTAGGGAAGCCCTGGATTCAGCAGTGGGTTTACCATGGCTACAGATATTCGGACTAATTGAACACGAGTGGGCAACTCGTCCTACACAGGGGGTTGAATTCACTGGCTCAGGTCGCTTCTATCAACCCTAATGATAGGGCTGTCATTTCAAAGAGAATTTGTGCACGTAGCTTGGAAAATGTGACTCGTATGAGGTTTGAAGAAAGTGAAAATGAAATGAAGTCTATTGTGGCATAAACGATTCTATTCATTTACCTATTGGGACTCAAGTATTTATTATAAATGTCATACTTTTGATGTTTCTCTCTACTTCTTACATATGGTAAACTTATAAACTGGGACAAGACTGGATTTGAAAAAGCACTCCGATAAATTGCCCAGCTAACTCTCTTTGCGACTCGCCGAATGCACCTCGAACAGTGCGCTTGTGGTGTTTCCCATTTCGATGGAGGTAACAGATAAGGCTGTTCTGTTTAATTACATTGCCTCACTTGCATATTCCACGTGATTATTACACATTCGCTGCGGCAGTAACAGCAAACGACCTAAACCTGAATCCAATAATATAAAGGGCAGTTTTAAATTTTTAATCAATGGCTAAACAGCTTACCAAATTGGTTTAAACAATTACCACCGAAAATCATTTCAGGGGATAAAATTAAGTGCCAGCTTCAAGTAAAAGTGTGTGCTCTGCAAATACTGATGTCACAAGAGAGATCCATACAAAATAAAGAGCAAAACGCTCATTAGAAGAAACGGGAAATGACACAATGAGAATTCTACGAAGTGGCCATGTAACTGGGAGCTGGTAGTGTCAGATCGTCGAGACCACCACTCTGGATGCCTGGGTGTGAATCCGGGCATCTGCCCGAGATGTATATGAATAAATAATCAAACGATATCTCTTCCGTCGCATTACATTTGCTTCTCAACATCAAGGGTTAAAGTGTTATTTACAGAAACTCATCAACGTTGTATTTTTTTCAGTTGTATTTTTGTGACAACGTCAATATATCATAGGACTAGACATGAGTCAGGTCACCGATTTCCTGGCTGACGTTGCAATTGGTTGACAGGCATTATGACGTCGCAATCATCCGACTAGAGCAAGACACGTGAATTGCAAACAAGAAACAAGAATAAAACTCAGCCAAACGTGGCAGCCAACTTTAACCTTGACAGTAAACAGCCCCAAAATAACTCTGCAAATGAGTACATAGAAGACTTTTTATATAAAAAACAACAACAACAAAAACGTGTGCAGACATCAACTCGACGACATTAGTAAGAGACGGTATCACACACATCTGAGCCGAGCCAAAACACTCAAACAAAGACTTGGAAACAACTCGGCAGGCATTCATTAAATACATATTCAAGTCAATGGTAAATCAGAGGAGGCGTCGGATTCAGTTAAATTGGATTTAAATATGTGAGAAAAACAATGAAAAGGGCGAAGGGATGAGCCTGGAAGGAGAGGGAGGTTGGTGACATATATAACCCAGTTACAGTCACACTTAGAACTCAGTCACAGCATGTTTGAGAATGCTTCAAACATGGAAGGCGAAACGTCGCGAACAGAGGAGGTGCACTCGACACGGCTATCCAGAAAGAGCAGCTTCTAGAAGCCATCGTGATACATCGAGTCGTGAAAACCTATATCAGTGCATAGTATGTAGGATTTATTTTATTATTATTATCCAATTATTGCCCAAGTCATATCACATCACATCTCTGTAGAGGATCTCGCCAGTCAGTTATAGGCTGTTCTCTCGGCTCAGTAGTGATCACCATCATCGCCATCGTGACTATGAGAAACAAATCTGGCATAGGAGGCCAGTTGGGTTAATAGAAGGAAGCTCTAGACTGGTTTATACGTTCAGTGTCTCTTCCACGATACCCATCCCTCCCCATCCCTCTTCCAAATTTCCACAACATGTTCATGCATAATGTCTCAGCCACAGCATTACTGGCGTCGATCTCAAGACACATCGGCCCGAATGCAAACAACTTCTTTTTGAAATACTTACTCCAACTCTTTAATCCATACAGTAATGCAGATTTTACATGTAATGCGGTTTGTCACTTATCTCAGTATGGTTCTGCAAATTAAACATTTTCTTGTTTTATTAGAATGTGATGAAAGCCAAGGCACTGAATAATAGAAAGCTATGCCACTGGGTATAGAAGATATGCACTGAAAAGACTAGTAGTTTAGTGATATTAACTTCTGAGGATAATTTGTGACTGACATTAAGCGCTGCTAGTTGTCAGCATTGGAACTTGAACTGTATTCATCTCATCACAGTGTAATGATGAGATACGAATATGCTTTGGTTTGAAAAAAAAACTCGGATGCCTCAATAAAACAGTAAGCATTAAAATACTGACGAATCCATAAGGGATTAAGCAAGCTATTTCATGGACGATACGTTTAAAACAATATCTAATCATGGAGCTGTTTACATTTGTACATATAATTGCAGAAATGTGAACACCTGCAAGTTCCCATAATGCAGCGCTCAAGCCAGCCCCACGGTGGCACAGGACCCCTCCACAGTGTTACATGTTTACCAATCTTATCCTCGCCCATGTAAATGATATCCCATGCAATGCGTTGATTGGTAAACATGGGAAGCTCGCGTTGAGAAGGGATTGCAAAAACTGGTGCTTGAGATATGCCGAATTAATACAGTGTCGAATGCGGTTTTAGTTTTTACCCACTCCAGCATAGCCGATACCATTTGTCAAAGCAAAAAAAAACATGATCTATTTTTCCACCATCAGAGAAGCAACCGTATCTCTCAGCGTTGGGAATAGCTTAGAATTTTATTATGTTTTTATTTTATGATTGCTTCGAAAAGCTGCTCTCTCGGGACAGCCGCGTCGATCGCCTCACGTTAGAGGCCTGAGGAAGCCTCCAACGTGCGAGGCGAAACGTCGCGAGATGGAGAGAGGAAGCGATCGACGCGGCTGTCCCGAGAGCGCAGCTTTTCGAAGCAATCATCATGCATCGAGCCATGAAAACCTTCATCATTACATACGTTTTGACTTTCCAATAGCCAATCTGTAAACATCCAAAAGTGTGCCCGTAAGCTCTGCTGACAAGCAATTTCCACATTGCCCCTCTATCCCACCATATGCATACTTTCAGAGGACAGCGCAGCTGCATCAAGGGCAAGCAACAATTTTGAAACGTCAATGGTTGTGCATGATTGTGTGTAATGCAAAATGAACATGGGTTCAAGCCCTGGTTAAGGGATGAATGGTATCTGTACCTTCATTAAAATGTAAGATAACTGATGTTTTCGTGTCAGATGTTTGTCAGAAGTAAAATGCCGATCGTTAACCCTAATCCACCCAACACCGCCAATTAGTACATTTGCCACATAAACAAACATTGCAAACTTATAACTGTTTCTGCATACAGAGGGTTTTTATTGTTATCATCAGGAAAGGTGTCGTGGAACCTCAAAACTCTTGTTTTGAGTTGGCTCAAGCTAAGGATGTTTGCTTTTGGACGCAATCATCATTATTCCATAATCGTTTATTTTAACATTTAGTTCAATGGTAGAACCACAAGTAGCTGCAGGGACTACAGAAACAATTATGACTTTAACCAAAAATCACGATGCTCGCACGCATAATTCTATTGATGCTTAACAACCATTAATCATTAATAATCGTGGAATTGATGCACTATCCCGGTCAGAATTTGTAAGCCGTAATGCAGCGATTGAACGGGTTCCCCCTATAAATCTCGGTAGTCCAATGTATACGAACGACACTTGCTATTTCAGAGACGCGTTAATACTCAGGAAGAGGCATACATTCGACACAGGCAGCAAAGCAGAGGTACAGTTAATCATTCTTTACAGCCGTGCATTTCAGTAAAAAGACCCATTTTTTTCTTGCTTAATTCTGATAATAATGTCTTGCTAACGCGAACCAAATATAGTTTTAATATAGCAGCGTTGACAAATTACGATACATACAAAGCCCCTTTGTTGTTGGCGTTTCAGTATTTCACACAGACATTAACAAAGCATACTTCAAAACAATGCATATACTCTAGTTTGCTATGAAGAGAATTGAGACCAGAAAATGCGAAAAAAATATCACATTTCATGGCAATTATTATTCACTGGACAATGCTTAATGGTAGCACGAATTAATATGCCTGCCAGCTGTGCAGTGATGGAAGTGCAATATGTTTTCACATTGTGCTTGGAACACAACCAGACATCATTCACGCAGCAGACATGCTGCATACATCATTCTGTTTGTCACAGATTGCACGTTCACATGTGAAATTAAATCTACTCTTGCTTGATTGAATTTCCAAAGGTAATTCAACCCAAACTTAGAAAACTTGGCTTTTTTTATCTCTTCTCCTTCCATTTGCACAGTGGCTCAGTTACAAATGTGCAATTTAAATGCTGTACGAACATAGCCATACATAATTGGTCCCGGTGCTAATTGGTGATATGATTTGCACAATCAAGCATTCGCAGCTAAGTCAGTGATTGATAGAACAAACGGCTCTGCCAACACCACTCTCACTCATTCTCACCAGGAGCAATAATAAATCTGTCACGTGTAATAGTAACAGATGATTGAGCAAGCCCAGAAGTCTACACTCCATCACTTTATTCCTCGCGAAATAACACGTCGCATTACACACATAGACAGCGCAGTAATAAATTATACATGCAAAAAACTTTTCGCAAATGATTGTAAGTTGTTCTTGTTCATGTTTGGATTTCCGGGTCACTTTCTCTTCATGGCCGAAGGTAATGGAAACAGACATGGGTGTACACAGAGACAATGGGCATGAGAAAAACCCATGTTAAAGAGTAGTTCGATTAAATATTTATCACAGGGATATGTGTGTCAACAACAGCCTCGCTATCTTGCAACCGAATCTGAGGAAATTCTTTGCCCGTGCCAACTTAAGTCGGCGTCGATATTGGTATTGGAAATGCCTGCATTATATAACTTCACCTAAATAACGGGTACGTAATTAAAAATACAAGAGTGGACACACGACACTCCCACGTAAACTGGGTGAGTGCCCCCTGATTAGTTGCACCATGTATAAATATTCAGTATATACACACTGTTATTATTCATTACATAACATATCCAAGCTGTATCTAGAACCTTCGAATACTTATTGTGATCATCCATTATCCATCCACAACGGGACGCAGGCCTTCCCAAGATAGATCAACAATTGTACGGACATGGCCAATTCAGAGCTAGGTCTATAATAATTGCAAAATTTGCCACGGTGAAAAATTCGAGAAGATTGGTAGCATGAGAATTGAAACGTTAGCTTCATTAAAGCTTCTTATTTGTCTTCAATTATTGGTCATTTTAATGTC
>JAZEWT010000008.1:3301968-3332600 GCA_036362905.1 Mordacia mordax | reverse complement strand
CTGGAAGGGAAACTGGAAAATCAGGAGGAAATCAATACAGAACAGGGGGAGACCACGAATGCTCCATAGAAAAAAAAAAGGTGCTGAAGCAGGAATCCTACATCCTCATGTGAGACCTTCTTTCTGCGAAGTGTGGATGTTACCGCTGCACCATCCTCCCACTGAAAAAATACAGTGAAGACTTATGATAGTTAGGGCCTTTCGTCAAGCCACTGCTGGATAACAGCCTAATTATGCCACGTGGACCAGTATATTTTTAAAACTACACGTCGCCACAACGGTTAGTGCGTGTTGGTGCAAGCCGGTTGTGTACTTGTGGCATGGAGTAGAGTTGAGTGGATTTTGTTGAATTACTCTCTGCCGTCTACCAGGGACCCAAAAGACAGGGCATTTAAAAAAAAAAACACCATATGGGAAAACGGTGCCCGGTGCGAGTTTAAAACTACATGACAATTGGTTAATGCCATTGGTTAGTCAGAGAGAGCAAGTATTAATAATAAACCAAACCATTCCATAGTCAAGCCCTTTTGGGTTGAGTTACAAAAAATGTGTTATAAACCCGCCTCAACCCAACACAGCCAATCAATAAGGCTTTTGTCACGTGAACAGAACGTGCCAAATCTTTGTTCTCAACACAACTGGTGCATTGGAGAGCAAACCCACATTTAAAATGAAATAAGCTTTGCTGTAAGCACCGTTTCATCAGGTACATCGAACCAAATGGAAACTAGAGGGTAGAGGCGGGGTTATAACACTTATTTTTTATGTAACCTAACCAAAAAGGGTTTTATTATGGAGAGCATTGGCCATGAAAGCCTTCGGGTTAAAATGACACATTCCCGTTTAAAGAGGCCAGTTACATGAACAATTTAGACTTGAAAAAAACTACTGCACACGATCTTCTATATACAATACGCCATGTTATAGTAATTAAGTCACACCTGCTGAAACGATTATACAGAGGCAGGACGCATTACTGGCGATGGAGAAACGGAGACAATTATTATCATGCACACCCTCATCCGCATTGACATGTTAAAAGCTACACTTGGCATTATTGAACAGATTGCACGGAAATATCACTCCTTACTTGATGAAAGATGAAGAGGGTACGCTGCCACATGCCCATGATCGTACATCTTGGGAGGCAGGGTTGGTGGACCACGCAGAAATCGTCGTCGTGTTCCTGAAACACACAGTTGCAGGGCAGGGCAGCACAGCGGAATTTTCCCCTCTAAGAAGGGTAATCAATGGCAGCGTTGCAAGTCAATCTTTTGATGGAGTTAGAGTGATTTTTGATCACGGGCTACCGAGTCAGACTCCATCTCCTCAGCAGCCCGCGACCACCACTCATCCTTGCAATGCCGCACAGCTCTCCGAACCTCCGAGCGAAGGCTGCGGGAAACCTCCTCGTTTTCGGGCGTAGGATGTTGCAGGCGGTGGGAGTGGGCCTGCCGTTGTCTCTCAGCTAGCTTGAACACCTCCTCTGTCAGCCAGGGTTTCTGGGGAGGTCTGGACCGTGTACCCAGTGCAGTCATTCGAGCTGCATGGGCCACAGCCCTGAACCTCACCCATTTACCCTCGGCATCGGGAGGAGTGGGGGACGATTTCAGCCCCAGCTGCAAACGATAATGTAATTCTCCTTTACAGCTTTCATCAGGAAGCCATGGGGTCTTTGGAGGATGCCCACCACTGCCGTGGAAGAATGGCAGGCGGATCTTAAGAGATAAAACGAGCCGATGGTCAGAGGTCAGATCAGCTCCTCGGTAGGTCCTGGTGTCAAGGACATGGGCTTACATCCGCTGCTCCGCCATATGTAGTCCAGCAGATGGTCTTGCTTGGATCCAGTATGCACCCGAGATGTTGTGGATGCGCCAATGACGGAACAGAATGTTGATTATTACGAGCCCATGGGCTGCACAGAAGTCTAGCAGCCTCCTACCGTTATTGAGCTGATGTGCATTGTGACTCACTCGGGCATTAAAGTTACCTAGCAGGATGACTCTATCCCGAGGGCCCACTTTAGCCAACACTTGGGACAAGAGATCATAGAAGGCATCGGAGTCATCGGCCTGCTTGAATCCCTCGATTGATGTTCATCTTCAGTGGGAGCGTAAGCCACCACCACCATCCCTTACCTCCCATTTATAGGGAGGCGAGCCCATAGTAGCTTGGGACTCACAGGTTCCCACACTCACCACTACGTTCGCACGCCTTCATTATTATATTTAGAAATGCCACTCTCTGTTGCTTGGCAGTTTCCTGTCCCGAATGGAGGACTGTCCATCCATCCTGCTGACTGGTGCCAGAACCAGTCCACCGGACCTCCTGCATACCACAGAATTCCAGGCGGTACCGGTTCAGCTCTCGACATAGTGGTGGCAACCTCTCCTCCGCCAAATTGGGTTTGGCCAGGAGACGACCCCATACATAAATGACTGCACATACACACGCTAATAGGATTGATTCAAACCCAAATATCGTCTTAATACAAAAAATACTGTCTTATACCTTCTGAAATATAAAGTTAGATATTTGCAATAAGGCATAATGTAATGCCAGGAATAAGCCTCAAAGTTTTCACAAGGAAGTACAAGTGTTCAAAACAAAAAGCAAACGATAATCTTGCTTTAAAAGTTCAATTTATTAAAATCCCAAATGCAGTTTAACCATAACGGTCTAAAAATATCAGCAATTTTCATCATTATAGGTCAATCAATTAACCAGTTAGCGTTAATATTTCTCTTACAGCCATAAAATTAAAACCATGTTAAACATAACTATTAAAAGCAAACCAAACCAATGAAATGCATCAAATCCCCAACTTTCATTCAGATGTCATTGATAGAGGTCTATATTGCACAAAGTTCAACATGGTGTATGGTATCAGCTGTTAGCAGGAGGCCAATAATGTGCAGCTTTTATCAGCAACAGCATCTTAAGTTGAGATTTTTAAAAACCCAATAAATGTTCTACTTCAATATAACGTTCTATTCAACGAATACTAAAAAAACCTTAACATGCAGTTGTAGTATTACTATTTTACTGTATATAAAGATTGCCATAATTGTATGTACCACGTTTTCTACAATCAAGACTTGCCAGGCACCAAACTCAAATGCACATTTGTAAAAACAATAGAACACAATAAGAATATCCGCGCATAAAAGCACACAAATCAAACTTTATGGTACTAAAACTGAAAACACGCACTTGTATCACGGCATTGCAAAATAAACCACAATGGCTTTGGCACACCTCACCGAGAAAATTATACACTGCTGCGCCATATGAAATTATGTGAATTCCAACAAAGTATATCATTTAGTTTTCTCTTTTCCAAATTTCAGCACACGCAGCTGTGGTAATGACAATATTATCGTTGTTGCCCATAATTGAAACACTTAAATAATGTGCTTTCTTCGCGGCATACATTGCTCTGCAATAACACAACTTAAGCGATTTTACTGTCGCTTAGTCTGCCAGGAGATGGCAGTGTTGAATGTCACCCCCTCATAGGCAGGAGTTTACTGCGGGAAGTTGGGTTTCTTTCCAGAATGCCAATTATTACTGAAGGTGATGAAAAAATCCCAAAATGCACCACTGCCGCAAAAGCATCGAGACAACCAGTAAGCATTACCTGGGTAGCTGGCGTTTTTTACGCGAGGTATTTATTTGCTTAGGTATGCTATGAATATATTCCAAGACAATGAAGTCTATTAATAAAAATGTATTTGACCGTGTAATAAATCAGTTACCTTGGCAAATTTGAACTCGGCAATTGGAAACAATAGCAACATCATTAAATGTCTCTTTTGAATTTCTTTTTCAATACCTTACCCAATTTTATAACACCTTAAAATGAGAATTATTTTCCAAAGCGGTTCTTCTGGAAGAGCCGTGTGGCGCGCGCTCCCCCCTATTTCCTTTGCAATGTTTCGCCTCCCACATTGGAGGCGAAGTACGGTGAGCACGCTCTCCGGAGAGAACAGTCAATCCCATCTCATTGTCAGAACCGCTTAGTCCTGTACAGGGTCGCGGTGAGCCGGAGCCTATCCCGGCAGACACAGGGTGCAAGGCAGGGATATTCTCACGAGAGGACGCCAGTCCATCACCGGGCACTGAGGGCAATTTAAGTTATTACTATCCTTGACAGCTATGTTGCTGAAATCATCCATTATTCATCTTCATCTGTAATTTTGGATGTTTATTTTTGCAATAAAGAGTAAACTATGTTCAAATTTTAAAAGAAAAAACTAATTTGTAAACACTAAATATCTGAACAAAAGTACATTATCTGCCCAAATGGAATATTGAGTTCTATTGAACTAAGTATATAATAGAATACACACGTGGCAGCATATTTTTGAAATAATTTAAATTTGCTTCAGAATTCAAATTTCATCTTATTTCTAAAGCATATATATTTATGCATGGCTGAATTACTTGTAAACTTAAAGCATACATGTCAATGTTTCTAGAAATGAACCGTACGCATGAATGTAAGCCAGTGCGTAGTAACACAAGACAGCTCATTAAAACACTATTCAACAAATGCCTCTTATTTTTTAGAAACACATAAAAGAGCCCATCATCAACTCAACAATATATACCAGCATGCTCAGCATCAGCTTGTAAAATAAGCATGAAGGAGATAGCCAAACACACAAAAGTTCAATTCTTCATCACATCCCAAATTAAAATACATTTTTGGCTTACACACACATGCAAAATTATTTGAAAAAAGAGGGGAAAAAACCCCCTGCACACATTGGTTGTTTCTTTGTACGTTGATATTATTCCCACTATTCTGCATTAACAGACTATATGTAATGATGTAGGTTTTTACGGCTCGATGCATGATTGCTTCGAAAAGCTGCTCACGCACGCTCTCTCTCTCCATCGCGACGCTTCGCTCCACACGTTCGAGGCATCCTCAGGCACAGTGTGTGTGTGACCTGTGTGTGTGTGTGACCTTTGAATGTCACACGCAGGTGTTGGGCGAAACGTCGCCATGGAGCTAGAGAGAGCGATCGACGCGGCTGTCCCGAGAGAGCAGCTTTTCGCAGCAATCATCTTAACAAACTACAGTTATGATATCAATGATCGTTCAGAAATTCTAGGCATGAACCAGTGTGAAATCACCTTGCTTAGCATAAACCAGTGGCAGCTGTACTGGAACAATCCTGAAGGGCTTGCAATCGATGGAATCCGCAGACATGTTTGGGTTCCTGAGAGTTTTTAAAATCCAGATTGATTTTTTTTAGAAGCAATGGTAAACTCATGTGATACAATGCTCTTTGAGCAATTATGACACCCAATACAACCATCTCATGCACATTGTCTTCAGCACTGTTTCCAAAAAAATAGAATTTTTTAAAAAACACTTCAAATATGCTTCACTCCAAGCTGACGCTGCTCTATATTATCACCTTTTGCACAATTTTGGACTGAAATGTAGCATAGCTGGTGGATGCACTAAATATGCATAATCAAATCACTCTCAGTGTTTCATGTGGAAGATGCATATACGAGATGAATATCTAGTAAGCGTGTACGTGACAAGCTAGCTGAGGGTAGGACTATTAGCATGTCAACTATAATCACGGAAGCCAGTATTGTCCTTGGTGATTTGTCATAACACTTCTACATGCAAATGGTATTTCCACTTACTGAAACATTAAAAGATATCTATAAACATACCATCCAAACCCTAGAAATATTTAAAGCATAGTTATATAAAAGTACAAACATTATAAGACAGCTTTATTTTAAACACCATGTATTTACGTTTTGTTGCCTCGCACAAGACACCCACAGTTTAGTTACCTGCCAAGAAGTCGAGTTAATATTGTTCTTTAACCTAATACGTATTAAATTCTACAGAGCATTGAATATTTAATTTACAAGACGGGAAAAAAGTGTCTATTACAATAGGAGTTTAATATTACACTTTTCCCCATTTAAAGATAAAGCGTTATTTACATAACAATTTCAGATGTGTACAATTGTATTTCAATACTAAACCAAGTGCTTTAACATTATTCAGCCGCTATCAAGCATCCACTATTTGAGAATAATGTTATAATAATTAGTTTCATATGTAGTCAAACATCGTACATTGGAAAAATGGTTTCATGCCCCATAGTGTATGTAGAACTTGTGTGAAATTGGCATCAATTTGGATTACATTTCTCACGAGTTCAAACTCAACAACAAAAGCAAGCTTAGGCAAAACCCCCAAACATTAGACAATTGATCTTCCAAATAAGAGTAAAGAAAAGAACACCAAACAGATAATGCCCCTAGAATAAAGCTGGATGTGACCATGTACCATGAAAACCTCATGATTGAATGCAGCAAACAGCCTCAAACAGCACATCATGTCATATTTCTGTGGCGTTTGCAAATTTAATTTGGTGTGAAGAATCTGACGCGTGACATTTTCGCTGCACTTCAAAATGTTTCCATACAAAATAGATTGTGTGCAAGTTTATATACACGCTCGAATCATGTACGTGCACGTATATACACAAATGCATACATATGTACACATACATTTCAGACGTTGAGCAGAAGTCTTGTTAGAAGGTAATCAACTATTCTTCAGCATCTACATACAACCACTTGACCACATCCTGTGCAGCCTCAATCTCCGCTACCATTGCTATACCGATGACATCCAAATCTATATTCATGCAAAGCCATCCATCAATGTGTCTCGTCTTTGCATATTGTCCTCACTGTCAACTGTAAAGGTCTGGTTCAATTAAAACTTCCTAAAACTAAATGGCAACAAAACAGAAGTTTTGCTTGTTGGAACACACGGCATTTGTCCAAGACTGAACCCATCCAACTGATGCTTGACAACCAAACCATTAATGTTGCTAAGGCAGTCCGGAGTTTGGGAGTGACTCTTGATGCCTCACTCAGCTTCGAGACACACATCAACAAGGTAACGAAGGTAGCCTATTTTCATCTCAGAAATATAGTCAGACTGCGCAACATCCCGTCACCCTCTGACGCTCAGAAGCTAATACACATCTTTATCTCTTCACCAATCGATTATTGCAATGCACTATTCCCTGGCACATACATCAGTGACCTACTTCAGGCACCCTCCTCAACATGACAACTTCAAGCCTTCAATATGGGCTTGCTACATGTGCCCAGATCGCACCCCCATTCGATGGGTGACAGCCTTCTCGCGTGCTGCTCCTAGACTCTGGAATGCCCTTCCATTGGAGATTTAGTCAGCTGAGTACCTGGGCATTTTCAAATCTGGTCTCAAGACTCACTTATTCCGTGAGACTTTGAAGTTCTCTGGCTAGGACTGTTAATGCAGATCAGTGCTGTTGTGACGGGATGATGACTCTTCCGACCTGCGCCTGTTCAGGAACATTTATTCCCTACTTCATTTGTTTAATAATTATTTTTATCACTTATTTTATGTCCTTCTCCAAACTAAAGCCATTATTTGACTTTAAATTGAACTGCTCTAGTGTTGTTGTTGACATGCCGTTCTCTCCACAGCTCTGTGCAGTGCTTTGTGACCCTCGGGTGAAAAGCACTGTCGAAGTGCAATTATTATTATTACAAATTCATAAAAAATATCCGTGGCTGATAATTATTTTAAAAGGGTATTTTGAACGGTTATAAACATTATCACTGTTCAAAATATGATATGCTACTAAAAACCCTGCCATATGAAACTTGTGCCTGGTTCTAAGTGAAATACATTTTAGCAAAGTCTGTCTTAAAACAGGACACTTACATGCATTACATAATATCATAAAAATATTCCATAGAAAATATCAAATACTACAATGACATTAATAAACTCCGCATTATAAGCAATATTGCTTTTATATGAATCTGTATTTGTTCTCTAGCATTGTTAATTCATATTAAAAACAATAAGGTATAGACAAAAATATTGTGATATTTAACATTGTATATCAGAAATCCATGAAGAAAGCTGTATTTTAGGAACACATTTTCACGACGTTAATCTGTTGAGATGCTGCTCATATAAATTTATTTGGGGAGGGCTTTTACATCAATTTAAATTATTTAAAACATACCCTTTAACACTTTCTGAAGTGGGACAGATGATGCTGGAATGAAGAAGTGATGCATCAAAAATATACACCGCAATGTCAGTAATAAAGAATGGATGTTGGTCTTAAACCCACCCCTTGCCATACCCTTAGTCATGACCGTAACAGGACAGTGCCAAAAGTGACCAAATGCAAAGGTTAAAAAATACAACACCAGTATCGAAGAGGCAGAACAGAGGTTCAATTACCAGCATCACCGCATTACCTCTGTATGCAATATCACCGTGTTTTCTTTCCAGTTATATCACCACCATCGCTCCCAAGCTGCCAGTGTCCTGGCTGCCACACCAACCTATTGGAAATACTTGAGGCCAGCAACGAGGAAAAACTTTTCCAGAAATATCTCCGAGTCAAGAACAGCGATGTGTGCGGCACGTCCTATGATGGAGTTAGCTGTGCTGGGAAGAGCGTGGATTGCGTTGTAACGCACAAGGCTGCACTCCTTATTCTCCAGCACAGGCTTCAGCAGGTTGTAAATCATCTCCATGTACACAGGACCTGTTAGACGCATACCATGGAAAATATATTTAAATACATTCAAAAGCTATACCCATCCAGCAGTAACGGGCCCAGTGGTAATCATGACATCTTATTAGCGGTTTGTGTTCCTGATTTAAACGGCGGGAATCCAGATTAACGTAGGTCATTCGGTTACCCCCCCAATGGTGGGGGTATTGGAGCAGAATTGTATCGCTGGATGCCCTTCCCGAGATTCAACTCCTTTTGGTTGTAGAGTTTTTAAATCGCTATTTGTCTAGAACTTTCCATAGATGTGCTTACCAATGAACACTCTAGCAGGAGTTCTGGACTCCAGATGAAATAGCTGGACTCCAGGTGAAATAGTTCTGGGGTTTATTTGAACATGCAAATCTCTCCATCATGATAAGGTTACAATACATCGGGTTACTATTCACACGTGGCATGTCTAAATGTAATGTTAAAATAAGGAAGTTTTAATGCTTTAACAATAAATTCCACAATTATGCACTAGAGAGATAGTTTTCTTTTGCCTTGACATTCAATAAGTCATCAGCAAAATGTGGTCTGTTTGATTGCTGGAAAGCTAAAGCCCAAACAGGCACAAAGCAAGGCCTAAAATGTTACCTCGATTGTGTTAATCTTATTTTGATCATCATAGGAAGACGACTAATTTAAGCCATGAACTACTCTTGCAAGTGATACAGGCTTTCTCCGATTATGTCAATGTACAATACATGCAGCAGTTATTGGATGGTGGAAGATATGCACCATCTGTTCTGTGCAAAGTGGCTCGGTGGCAAGTATGCTGTCTGCTACATTACTCAGCCAAGCATTTGACGTACATTTATCTAAACTCTCCGCACACTCGCCTGCCCATTAAAAACAAGCCAGTTCACTCACTGCAAAACCCTACCTTGCTTGCAGAAAATTTACATTGCAAGTTAAGGTTAGATTATCAATACACGGATATATAATAAACGTGTTGATGCAGGTTTTTCACGGCTTGGTGCACCTTTACGCTCCCCCCCCCCCCACATTGGAGGCATATTCAGGCGCCTGAAGATGCCTCTAACGTGGGGAATGAAATGCCGCGAAGGAGTGGAAAGGGCTCGACACAACTGTGCAAAAAGAGCAGCTTTGGAAAGGAAGCATCTAATCAAAATTAACATAAAATGATGATAATTTTGCATGAATAATCCCAAAGGTAATGTTTTGACAAGGAACTAAAACATGTTCTATAGTTTAATGTATTTTGTAGAATACACATTTGTTTTTATGGTGATTCAAATGCAGAAGAACCACTCTTTAAAGAAGGTAAGCGCCACACAACTGTTAAGTGCAGCAGTAAATTTGTGGTGCATTATAGGGTGCGGATAAGTATAAAATTTAAATATGCAATTTTAGATTTTTAACAACTGTTGCTTGTACAGTACAGTGAAATTTTGATCATAATAGTTTACTGCATCACACTGGCTACTAAAATTAACTAAGCGATAAGAAGTATATAAGTATTTCACAAGATAAAATAGATGATATCATTGGTTTCAATAGTCCATTTAAAATACGACACTAACCGAAAGCGATAATACATTTAACGGGTGATTGTGCACAGACAAGAACAGTGTCCATCTGTTGATCGAGCAAGCATAACAAAATATGTGATGGTAGAAACACAGTTAATTAGACTGATAACTCCTTTTTTATTAGCAGGCAATTCAAAATGACATGTTCATCAGTCAAACGAAATAGGAACCGTGCTTAAGTTGATGCCAAAAACTCTCCCTCTTTGAGAATGTGGCAGGTCACCATTTGATGCAGCCAATAAATTCAGTGCTCTGCCTAACAGGGCCCCCTCACCTGACTGTTTGTCCTTGGTGGCCGTCTTGCAGACTTCAATGCGCGCCGAGTGAAAAGGAACGTAACGGTCTTGCATCGAGCCCACGAGCACCACAAACTTGAAGTGCTGAAGTCCTAGAAAATCGTAGTAGCATTGGCATGAGCTATGGGAACATGCTGGAGGCACCAAAGAACACTACAGCGCTTAAGCAGGTACCATTTCAACACATTAAAGATAAATACAGCACGTGGTTAGGAGCCAGCATTCTATTCCATTATATGAGGCATGAATAACTTACTCCAGCAATTTCTAATTCATGACTGTACTATACTGAGTGAAATATTTTTACAGACGAATACATAATTTGTTGCATTTAAACACTCAGATTCATGCTGTCATTGTACAATTCAAGACCCAGAAAAAAGTGAATTATGAATTTTTTTAAATGTACTAGTTGCACAGACATTAATAATGACCAGCTAGGTAGCTTTGAGGCGATACCACACACTTCAATAAACGATTTTGCAACGCAATAGCTACTCAATGCCCTACAAATTGTTTTCCTAAAAATAGATCTGTCATACGAATACGGAATTTCAATCCACTTAGTTACAGGCTACAAAGTTAATGAATAAGACAATGTACAAACATTCAAGCAGTAATCTATTGTGTGTTTGCTCAATGAATGAAACAATATATATTGATGTCTTGGCATACGCATTAGCATGTTAAGGGCAAAAGATATCATTAATTCAGAGTGAAAATGCAATTTTGTATTAGTTTATGGCATGGTTTTGAACATCTCATTCTGGTTCTGGATTTAAATATTCACCTGTCTTCTGGCTGAGTCTGTAGAGGAAGGTTTGCCGTGGGTCTGAGTGGTCACGACAGGTCAGCTGCAGCAGAGAGCCAGACTTTTTCCACTTCTGCATAAACCAGAGGCCTGCAATGGAGGAACAGGGGCTTTCATTATTGTCCAACCTCCGTGTCTCCAATTTCCAGGAGTTGGAGGGATTTGGGTCTTGAAGTTTCAAATATAATCACGAAGAAGGCCTAAATTATGCATAATGCAATACCCATTCTTCATAGCTACATGCATTACTCAAAAGGAGTCAGAGGTTTGGCTCAATTCATTCCACATTATTTTTATTCCAATTTCAGCTAAGTTTAGTGCTCCCCAATGCCTCGGTACTGCCAGAGACCACAATTAAAGTTGTAATTCTTTCCTTTGGCTTTTCTTTGAGGTATATTCCATTCAAAGAATGACCACAACATTTATATAAAAGACAAATTCTACACGTTAAACACGTGGCTGCGCAGAACGTACGTGTTGCAGGGTCTGGTCCATTAGCCAGGAGGTAAATTACAGTCAAGAGACCTTTCTTTTCATATATTTTCCATTTGCCCTTCCTTTAAGCCAAGTTTCACAAATGAGATCACGTCATCTAGCCAAGCTTGCACGCAAATTTTAAACGAACACGACACCACATTCTCTTACTAGTGTGAGGGATCAACAAACCCAAAAAAAAAATAACCAATGCAAAACATCAGACTGTTACACAATGAAGTACTATATTTGTCATCTTCACACTTATTATCTCCAACAGGCCACACAGTGCACTGTCCGCAAACCGCTATACGGACAATCACACACAAAAGCACCCACACTTGCTTATTCCCTTGCCTTGTGACATCTCAGCTGCAATTGTCACCAGTTTGCATGTCAGTTGTCATTCGCTCTCGCTGCATGTCAAAGCAAAGTGCATTAGCTTTCATGATAATTGTGATCATCAATAAAGGCCAGCTCACGACATGCATGTCGAACCTGGCATTAATAAGAATATGATGATTTATCAACCTGCATACAATTCCCTGTCGCTGAACAGACACCGACCCACGCACATGCTTACGTGCGCACACACAAGTACAGATGAGAGATAACAGCGCAGCCCTGTGAATTACTGTTACCTGCCGATCAATGTGGACAGGCATGTATACAGTGAACATACTTTAATCACAGATGAAATACCAATATCCCTACATAGACGCTGTTTCATTCGATCCTTCCTAATGTTGCGAGACCAAATTGTCATGATAACTGAGCACAGAATGTCATTTGCGACAAGGTTCTAGTTGGAAAGCCAGACGTTTGAAGCAGAAGAGAGGGATGACCGAAGTCACATTTAATTAATACATTAATTTACATTTAGCCTGACGCTGACAACCTGAAAAATATTTTCAAGCACACAGTGTAGATGAATAGTATACATTAGTTAATATGCATACTAAATTACAATGGACGAGACCTTTTGTTTGACAGTTGACCTCGGTTAATTTCATAATAATTGCCTAATTAGCATACATTACTGTTGCATTTTAAATGCTTGTGTGTGTGGGTGTTGTACAACGTTCCCTACATTAGCAAAACACTGCTCGTTATGTTTTAATGAAAAGCATCTAATAGGTGTTGTGTTTGTTTTTCGATACAGTACTTGTGTTTGCCATCCAATCAACCAATGGCACAATTCCACAGTTAACGTATTATAACTATGATAATTCAGTGTTAATATAAACAATTATTATGCAGCTTCCAAAATATATTTGCACTGGCCATGACCCTTGAATATGACCATGGCAAAAGTAGAGTCGACGCTATTAATTGCTGAAATATGTACAAAAATACAGCTCTTGGCATTGTGTATTTATCATCTCTGCTTAATGCAGAGACCTCTGGCCTGATCTACAAAAAACAAGACAAAACTGGAAATGATTTGCATGTCTTTGTTCCTGTCGTCACTGAGCCATACGCGGTTGAATATCAATCTTAGTGGAGCAGTCTGTGTATGGTCAAGAGTGCAGTAAAAGGCATGCTAAGCATGGTAGCACAAGTGTGCAATCCACTGACAACGTGGTGGGTTTTGTAGGGGTTGCGCCAAACATTTTCATATTCGTAATGATGTCGGTTTTCACAGCTCGAGGCATCCTCAGGAGCCTGAGGATGCCTCGAACGTGAGGCGAAACAGCGCGATGGAGGGAGAGGCAGCCATCGACGCGGCTGTCCCGAGAGAGCAGCTTTTCGAAGCAATCATCATAGTTTCTATACGCACAAATATGTTCAGTGGGTGAATGGCTCACGCAGAACCACGTGAAATAGTTCACAAACTCACGGAGCGTTTTGTACATTAATAGAAAATAATTATTACTTATTAGTATCATTGGGTTGCCTTTTATCAAACCTTATGCCCATCGTATCAGATACAGGAAGCCAAATAGGTCTGAGCTGGATGGGAAACCACAAAGTATGAAATCGTGACTTAACCTGCAATGGTGTGACATTGTCAGCAGGAGTCATTGCAAAACAATCCAATATTATACTTACTACGCTAAAAAATCTATGCTCTATATATTCACATACCTGTACTTACCAGAGGTATGAAATATCATCAAATAACCCACACGGCCCATTCAAATGACACAAGCAGAACTTTATTCAGTATCTGCACATATTAATCCATCAGTCCAATGGCTTTCCAGACAGCTATTACTGCAGTTCTGTGCCAAATTTACACGCATATATATATATATATATCTTCCAATGAATAGAGTCTTTTTAGAAACAAATCTAAGGGATACTGTTCACATATTAAGCTAACACTAACTCAACTGAGATCTTTTCTCCAAAGTTGTTTAAAGTGGTCGGGAAGCCAAGTGTTTGATACAATGCTGGCAAGAAAAGACAACGTTTAAACAAGCAAGGGCACTGCTCAATGCTTGTTTGGATTTTTATCCACACGTGAACCACTTAGGGTGTTCCACAAAGTTGTACTAATTTTAATCACTCGAGTCAATCTATTAAAAAAATACGAGAACAACATTGAGTTGCTTCTCACAGCCCCACTTTCGATTCAAATTTCCTAAAAAAATCCAAGTCCTTTCCTGCCTTCTACATACCTCATCTCCTCTGCCTTCTGATTGGCCAAGAACCCTCCTTTTCCCACCTTTCCTGGCATCAACCAATCGGGGAAAACCTCATTTGTCTACCTAGAGGTGTGCCAATCATAGGCCATCTCTCTGGCCTTTTGGCCAATGGGGAAGCAGCGTCTCACTCGGATTGATACTTGATGGAGGTCCACTGCACTAGAATTCGAATTTCAACTCTCATTTCCTATTCTTAATTATTAACAAGTGATTTAAACTGATAATCTCATCAATTGTACAAAACATAGCCATCACTTAAGATGTTGCCAAATGCTGTCATTCTTTAAATTGATCCTCAAGGGTGGGCTATAAAGTACACATGACTATCGAATGTGTTGGTGCAAAAAGGAAAACACTGACCAGTATTGACAAGAGTGCTGCTGTTGTACAGGGTGCCCAAGTGGGGCCCAGACAGAGACAGGAAGGTGTGCAGCTTGGGCAGGTAGTACTTGAACCGTGGTCTTGCCAGCACCGAGCGGATGATGATGTTTCCCAGGGAGTGTCCAACAAAGCTAACAAACACAACAAAACTAAGCGTAAACGAACACAGAAACTGAACAGAACAGAACAAACTATACTCATTACTTCCATTCATATATGCATTGGTATATATGTACTGATGTAGGTTTTCACAGCTCAATGCACGACTGCTTTCACTCGCTACTCTTTTGGAATAGCAGTATTGAGCACTCCTCTCTCAAATGGCAATTTATACCTGATCTCTACATAACTCTCCATCGTGACACTGAAGGCATCCTTTGGCATCCTGTGACAGCCACAAGGGAGGCACCATGTCACGAAGGAGAGACAAGGAGCACTCAATACGGCTATCCCATAAGAGCAGCTATGTGAAGCACTCACAATGGCATACACACCCATCTCAGAATTGTTTGAGTTTAAAGCTTCAACCCATTATCAGTCCAGAGTTCATGTCATAGAAATGTGATATTTCCACCAGTGGCACAGCCGAAGAAATGGCTTTTGTTTTTCTAATTTGGGCAAAAAAATACACACTTTGACTTGAATGGAGCTAAACACATTTCTGAAAAACATAGATACTGTATAATAAATTCCGCACATTGTCTATATCTGACCATGACAAACACGTTCCTAAATGCTGATCTAGGTTAAAGATATTATAAAGCCTTAGTCCCTTGCATTTATCGCTTCTGTGTACAGAGTTTGATAAAGATCGAATATAAATTGCCATTGTTAGAAATGGGACAGTCATGAAAACAGACAGGTTTAGACAAAATAGTGCAATAGAGATAGGGTCTGAAAGACAAACCCATACAGAAAAAACGTGATACAAATGCCCATTCTCATGAAATACCATGAAAAACACGTTTAGCAAAAGAGACAATAAATTTAAAATGAATACAGGTAATTGGAATAGCTAAATACTACAATTTTAAAACAGGTTTGTAATAGCAAACCCTTAATATTGTTTAAAGTATTTTTTCCCCTATTTTAATGAAATACGGTATAAAAATTGTATTAACGTTATTTTTTTTCCATAATTTCTGTGCAATTAAAATTGTTATGACAAAACAGAGCACACGTTAATGCTACTCACCTAGAAATAATCAGTGACAAAATAAAAAATCTGCATAAACAAATATACTTAGGTGGCGTAGTACATTCATTTTGATGGATACATTTATTTTGCTCACATCTCTTTTCCACGTTCACTGGAAACAAAGCAAGTGTATTCATTTCAGAGTGTGTTGTGGGGTTAGATGGAGGTTGCATGCAGTGGTATTAAATAATGCAATCCACATGCAATCGGGTGGGGCATCTGCAGGTAGGATTAGAGTGTGATTGAAGTCTTCCGTATCTGGCAATGGTCTGGTCATAGCTCACAGCTGCCAAAGGCAGAGAATTAACTATGGAAAAAACGCCAGTTCTTCTTCAATCACACCCCCATTACGAAGGCAGACCTCTGGCTTTCCTGAATTCTGCAAGAGCAACTCTTTAAATATCACGTTTAACATTTCACAGCAATGAGTATCAGACCCTGCTTAATGAGGGTGACCACCCTCATTTTGAAGACTGATAATTTCTTTCGTGACACTTTCTCTGTCATAAATCAAACTGCTTTCATACTCTCTGGTAGCTCCAGCGTGATGCTGCTCGTCTGTTTATATTCGTCATTCATGAGTCCACTACTCAGCATATTAAGCGCATTGGTCAATGCCATAGTAAGTTATTGAAAGCAGTGCAATGGGGTCCATCAGTGTGCATCATCTGAAAAGCCACATAACCTTTGCTTGACTTTGTACACTATGGCCTCAATTCATCCATCTCAGTCACCTTTGAGGTGAAGAGCAACTTGTCACCCTGACAAAGTGTGTCTGCATGTGTCTGTTAATAATAAGGTAGCCCAATGAAAATTGCACAAGTAACATATTTATCAAACACTGAAAATGTTGATCATTTACCCGAGTAAGCTGAGGCCATACTGAGGCTTAATCAGTTGCTGACCTTGACAGTTTAAGGCTAAAAATGACATGAAAGCAATTTAGAGATAGCACAGCCCAAAATAAATGCCAAGCAGCAGCAGAACACCATTAGACCTGACGTGGCTTCTGCAGGAATATATTAACCACAGTGCAGACAGCATAGGAGTTTGTTTAAATTACTACTTATATCTCAAGACCTATCATTACCACTTATGATATGTTTCGTTATTACACCACATCTCTCAAGGTCGAATTCAAACGAAGCTGCATTGAAACATTTACCTGAAACAAACGTTGCATTTGTACTGCTTCCCTCTTTGTTTTGTGTGGTACACAACCTTGGCTATTCTTATACTGATAGTAAAATATAATATAATCCAGTGGGCAGCACTTCCAAAGAAATGTAATGAATGATGCTGGAAGGCCAATTTTTAAGAAGTCTTTGCACGCAATCATCAGCTTTCACTGTTTCAATGCGAGCTTTTTACAGACTCAACAGTGGGGCTCGTTTGCAGAAGATTATTCTGAAATGCATATTTGTTGCTAAAGGTGTGTCCTGATGTAGGTCTTCACAGTTTGATGCATGACTGCTTCAAAAGATACTCTTTTGGGATAGGTTTTACACTGAAATCATTGTTTCAAAACAAAAGGTAAACTACAAAAAGTGTGTGAAATGTTTATGTACAATGTGTCCTTCAATGATACACATTTATGGAACGACGACCAAAGAAATATGTCATGCTATTGATAACCCATGTTTTTATAATGCGTGCCTCGTATACACAAGGGACTTCAGTAAACCCTTTAATTTCGTTCTTAACGTTTACAAATAATGCTATGATAATACTTTAAACATAAGTAGTATTCAAATGCATGAAATTGTGCAACTTTGTCCAGTGGGAATTGCCATAAATCTTTACATTATGCACTGACTTGGACTGCATGACCCATGTTTAATTAATTATTACTATAGATAAACACTCAGTATAGATCTTGTAAATGTAAATTTGCAAGCGTATAGGAAGCAATTAAACGTCAAGATTTACGAATGCATATACATCTTGGAAGGCACTTGGCATTGAGTGTGTATGTGTGGTATTTGAAGTTCCTGTACTCTAGGAAATTAATTTACCCAAATAGGCTGAGATATACAGTCCAACATACCGCCAATCATGTTTTTCTTTACATATACAAATCCACATTCTATAAGTATTAGAGAGAGCACAGTAAAGATATGGAAATGACTGAGATATAGCATGCATGCACATAAAATGATTGACTGCACACTGAAGACTTATAGAGTACAGGACAGAGGATAAGGCCGTATGCATATCAATGTGCAGCACCAAAGACAATCTTATCACCAACAGCTGTCATGACAGAGACAACCCATTTCAGCTATCTGAGCTTTTGCAATAAGAAAAGCTATACAACAAAATGCTACCTAATCAAGATTGGACCCACATTGTCTAGGGTAAGGTAACAGTGTCCGATTTGTATTCATCTATTCAGGACACGTTCACATTTGCAATATTTCCTCCACTTTTGAAAGGGCATTTAAGAGAAAATGTTTTACTCCATTTATTTTATGTGTGTGTGTGTACCTGATCCTGCATATATCAGAGAGCATACATGCCACATTTCCATTCCTTTGCATCACATGTGCAAGCTCTCACCTGATTTTTGAGACGACAAGATTGTAGATTTGTATGTGCTGCACAATTTCATCCAGTAAGTGGTCAGTCATGGTTTCAAAATCTGCAAATGTATCTCCCTACAGAGCAGAACAGAAAACAACACTCAACTGTTACATCAATCCACCACGTGGAATACAGGCAAACTCAAATGCAGGGTGCATAGCGATGCCACAATTTGCCTATTGTAGTTTATAAATACTGAGTTGTTATAGCTAAATATTCAGTACGTTCATTTCAAACTTGTCTGAAAGACTGCTGGGTGAGACTTTAGTTGACAATGTGAAGCACTGACTTGAAAAATAAATCTTCAATGTGGCTTGCCTTTTATTTTTCCATTTGCAGAAAGGATGCAATCCCCATGGTGAAAAAGAGGAGAAAATCTCCTTTCAAACCGGGATTAGGCGAGCAACAGATATCATGACATTCCAACGTTTTAAAAAACAATCAGGGATTTTAGCCAAGTGTGAATCAATCATCGCTTCCACAATTCCTGTCTCAAAGCACACATGCAAGCTGAATAGGTTCAATAAGACGCAAGGAACTAGGAAACCAATTTGTGCAACCGATTAAGAAAACTGCCCAATTTACGTAAGGGTGCATTTAAAAATCAATAGATTTGAATCAAACAATCAACACGTAAGCTCAAAAATACTTGCAACAATGACCAGCACATTTTAAACAACCACGGAAATGTAATTTGTTAAGAGCTGTGTTAAAGAATGCATGGTGCCCAAAATGATCACATTGCAAATTATGCCCCTGTTGTGGTGGATTTACACATATGGAAGAAGTGAGCACAGTCAAGAATTTTAAATGCGGGTGGACCTATTATGTTGGGAACACTGCCTACGAAGCGAGCGACAGCCCGTTATCTGATACGTTCCCATTCGTGCCTGATTAGGCAATAGCACGAGTGATAATGATGACTGATCTTGCTCTGGCCTTGTCGAAAATGCACTGCTGCAGACCAGCGCAAGTGCAGCAGTGAATCCAAATTGTATTTTTATTTTCATTGGTGCATTTTTATTTTGATGGGCAGAAATAATTCCGTGGCTTATCTATTATTAAAATATATATTTTTATATTTAATACAACAAGCCACCAACAACATGCAGGTTATACAGCATATTCCAACAGCTACAGTAACAGATTTTTTTTCAACTTTCATATGTCCTACCCCATATTTCCAGAATTGTACAAGTTATTTTCTTTTTAACCTCTCTCACACATCTAAATTCAATACAGGTCATGAATACAGTCGGCACATTTTCCTCGTTATTTCTTCTAAAAGGTTCGGGGGAGGGTCGTTCATAAGAAGGGAGGGGGGTAAGGGGGTCGGTGGCTGGGAGGAGGATTATTGTACTCAACATTGCTTCATAAAAGGAGATGGCAAGTTATACTCATACAAAGCAAAACACATTTCAAAGTGACAGCACCAGCACTGTTCAGCCAACAATCAGCACCGACATAAAATTCACGATGCAAACAGCTATTGCTTACAGTTACAACGAACGTCAAAATGCATATTATATTTTGATGAGCCTACTCATTGAACAATTTAGTTATGTTTTCATATGGGGTGTCTGCTCATAGAACACTTGACTTTCATTCAGAATGCGAGAAAAAATCCTATTTGGGGGTCAACGTGACCTATCATTCTACTATTATATTATTTTCATTTCTAAAAAATCTTTCACCCGATGGTCACAAAGCACTGAACCTCCTAATTTCATGAAATGTGTACCACTACAAATCCCCCTTCTTCCTCAAGGGTAAAACTATACCATTACATGTGCATTTATGTGCATAAAGTTTATATGCATGTAAGAATCTTAAAGGAACCTTAAGTTTCACAGATGGGTTTTCATGCCTGCATGAGATATCCAAATGCTATTGTATCTTGGATAATTAGGTTAAACACATTTCAGGATGGGCGGCGCGGTGGCGCAGTGGTTAGCGCTGATGCCTCACAGCAAGAAGGTCCCGGGTTCGAGTCTCTCGGCTCCGGTGCCTTTCTGTGTGGAGTTTGCATGCTCTCCCCGTGTCCGCGTGGGTTTTCGCCGGGTACTCCGGTTTCCTCCCACAGTCCAAAAGCATGCTCCTGGATAGGTTGATTGGCTCGCAGACTAAAATTGTCCCGCAATGCCCGGCGATGGACCGGCGTCCCGTCGTCGGGTGTATTCCTGCCTTACGCCCTGTGTTTCCGGGATAGGCTCTGGCTCACCGTGACCATATATAGGATTAAGCGGTTTCAGATAATGAGATGAGATGAGAGACATTTCAGGATATATAGAGGATCGAAATGCTGTTTCTCTCAGACCCCGGTGTTGGCATATACAAGGATTGAAACACAGCAACGAGGTTTTAAAAATACTAGGATAAAAAAACAAAATACTAAAAAAAAAATACTAACAATTTAGATATTTTCAAGTTAAGCAAAGCTGGGGGTCGGGGGGGGGACAATAACCACAGGTAAAGAACTAAAACTGTAATGATAACAAATATAGTGCAAATACAGATGAAAATATCTGCAAGTAATATGCCATCCACGGGATGAGTAGTTAGCAGCAGTTTTTGTCGTTTTCTGTACAAAGTGGTTAGTGCTAAGTGTAGGTGTGTGTGTGTGTGTGCGTATATATGTTTGTATAAACCAGTTTGCAGAGTTGCAGAGCATTTCTGTAAGGTCTTGGGGGAGGGGAACCCCCCCGGATCATGTAACACTGTGGTACAACATGGGGTGACCAGGCTGGGGCTGTGGTACCTCAGATAATGGAAGTAGCCAAGCCCTGTGAGTGGCTGGTGGAGATGCCACCTACAGAGAAAGTGCATAAGGCGATCCAGAGCCTGAGACGAGGCAAAGCACTGGGCAGAGATGATTTTCCAACGAAATGCTGAGGGAAGGTGGTGCTTGTCTGCAGACTGCCCTGTATGACATCATTCAAACCGTCTGGAGCACAGGAAGGGTCGCGCAAGAATGGAATGATGTGGTCCACTTTCTTAAAGAAGGGGACCGCACCGATTGTAATAACTCCAGGGGCATCTTGCTCTTCAGTGTGAGGCCGGGAAAGGTCCTGGTAAGGATCATTCAAAATCGCCTTGCCAGGCAAGCTGAGGAGAGGCTTGCAGAACCCCAATGTGGTTTCATGCAGGAGCGGTTTTGCACCGACGCCATATTCTCTGTCCGGTTGCTACAGCAGATATGTAAGGAATTCCAACAGAACCAGAATCTATGCTTTATTGACCTGGTCAAAGCCTACGATACCATCAGTAGGCCAGGGCTGTCGATTGTTCTTTGTGCTTTCGAGATCCCTGACACCCTGCTCACCACATTAAGGACCTTCATGAGGGTGGGCAAGCCCGGGTAAAGCTACGTGGTCGGGAGTCAGAGCCATGCCCTGTTCACCTTGCGGTACGACGGGGATGCCCTTTGGCCCCTACATTATTCAACATCTTTTTTGACCACATAGTTCGAGAAGTTTTCTATAGATGTTCCAGTGTAATTTCCATCTGGTACAGGTACAATGGGAGATTGATCGATGCCCGGGTGCGGACAAGGGATGGCTCCCTATTGGCCAACCATGTTATGAAGGGCAGAGGAGCGACACTCACAACAATGAGTGGAGCGTCGGGCGGCTTAAACACAGCAAGTTGGCACAGTAGGGAGCAGAGGTGGCTTGTGTCTACCAGGCATCTCAGTCAGGCAACCCATAACACCTGGGTCTGTCCTGTGACCTCCTGTCGGCGAGCCTTCAACACTTCACGTGGCTTGAAGGTGCATATGGCTTGGCACAGGTGCCGTGGTGACGTCACCGCCACTTAGTGGCGAATGGCGGTTGTTGTTTGTATTAAAAATTCTTATGGCTGGTGCTGTTGGACTTTAAGGCGGTGGGATGAGTAAGTTACAATCCAGACTTTTAAAGGCAGAGGGGACAGAGTTCCCTATCCTGACAGTCTGATGTATAAAGCTGTTACACAGTCTGGTGGAGCAGGCTCGGAGGCTCCGGTATCTTGTTCCAGATGGCAGGAGACTGAAGAGGCTGTGTGAGGGATAAGTGGGGTCGCTCGCAATGCTGGTGGCTTTGCGGGCTAGGCGGGTGTTGTAAATGTCCGGGAGGGAGGGGAGTGAGGCACCAGTGATCTTCCCAGCCGCGTTCACTATGCGCTGCAGGGTCTCGCCGTTGAAGGCAGTGCAGCTCCCAAACCACAGAGTGATGCGGCTGCTCAGAATGCTCTCAATGATGCCTCGGTGGAAGGAGCACATGATGGATGTTGGGGCTCTTTGTCTCTTTAGCTTCCAGAGGAAGTAAAGACGCAGAATAAAGATGCTGTCTTTACTTCCGATTCAGAAAAACATCAATCTGTTAATACACTTCTAGAGGAGGGTTTCTTCACACTGTGAGCTATGGAGGGTATGTAAACATATCTCACCATATTAGTAAGTGCTAGCTTGTAAAGGTGTTTGGGTCCAAGGCTGGCTAGGAATCATATTCAGGATATTAGGTTCAAAGGGCACCAGCCATTATGATATAACTCCAAGGCAGGAGAATAACTATAATATGACGTGTTTCACATTTGGGACACTTGTCACACTGTGGATTACATTTGCCATACTGTGGAGGATATTATTTTGTACATATCTGTATTCACTTGTTGGGAATTAGAGAGACACATTTAAAAGTGCTACCTAAAGACAGATTATCCACGTTACGCATGCCTACACAGAGCGTTGCTTTTTACACATGTCCACAATATCCAAGTCATTATAAATGTTGCAATCCCTCCTCACATAAAACAAAGATTTCACCTTGAATGGTGAAAACAAAGTATTCATACTCAATATTCCCCCAGTGCTGTATCATAAATGCGCCATTAAATAATATTGATCGAAAACAAGCTAGATATAAGAGAGCATATAAATCATGAAATGAAAACTTTTTTCTTTTGCTTGCACACAATGAAAAAAAAATAGATTTGTGTACACATTGGCAACACATCTTAAAGCATAATTATCTTACTGGTAAATAATAATGTTGACCTCAATCGTTTTTGAATCCACGACTTGTCTATTAATATGGTATTTTGTTTGGAGAGGGTCACAAAGCATTCCTTACCCTGAACCTACATATTTCACACAAAGAAAAATCACATTGCCTGAAAATAATACCATGAAATTCTCAAAATACTTCGACATCAACAATGAAAGTAACTCAACAATCTTTACATGCTCTGTATGACAGAATTTTGAATTTCAAACAATATTCCGAGCTTTAAAGAATTTAGAGACGTAGCGTTTCAACGTAAGCATTTACAGAGGCCATGAGACTAATTCCCAATCAAATGGATGTTCAGTCATTGTCTGACAATGGAAGTGGTGGTGGTGGGGGAATTGGTTCCCTGTTTGGTGAATAGTATTGTGGCCTTGCAGATTGGATAAAATCCTCAACAACAAAAATTACAACAATATCTAGCCGGTAATATACAGTTAGAAAAAAATACACAGATCACTTGACTCCGTTCACACATTAAAAGATTCAATTCGTGGTCAGGGTTTGACTGGCCACTCACCATCCAGGGTTTAAAAACCAAAAGGACCACTACACAAGAATGTATTTTTCGTGGAACTACATTTTTGACTTTATTTTGAGATGGGGCACACCTATGTGTAGAACTAAAATATGTGTACAACGATATATACAATGATATACAAGCTACAGTTCAGATGTACAAGACATGAAACACAAAAGGGAAGTCTTCATTAAGCTTTGGATGAAGACAATGATGATTATTGCTATAAAAGGCATAATACCATGAAGTTGTGTCCTCCATTCCTCTGTATACAGCCGTGAAATACTTTAAGCATGTGTTGTGTTTATAGCATCAAGAGTTTTTTTTTTAATCCCCAGAGAATGGTGGCAGGATGCAATTAAATCAAATGTATAGCTCCACCTTACACGACAACAAGTTCGAAGTTGTTAAAAACACACAACGAAAACAACGTGATTCACCAACGGTACAGGCAAGCGCCACCACCAAATAATATTGGCCTCTTCTTAGTGTACTCACGTACACAGTACAGTGTGGGGACATTCAAATGAGCTACAAGTGTTCAGCCATCCCCAAACTAGCAACTTCACTACCTTGAGAAGAGCACTTATCACCTGAACTCCAACAAGCAAAGTTTCAAGTTGTTTTGTCACATTTCCTTTAAATATATACAAACTATTGATTTGTCAAAACAGCTACTGGCTTAGGTAGCAATTATTCGGGGAAATATTGATCTTCAGGTGCAAACAAAAACAATACCACATACCAGCAACTTAAAAAAAATAATCAAGACTGATGCCACTTATTATTCCGCTATTCAGACAGCAACAAAACTTATTAATGAAAATGTACTATGACATAAAATATACAACTTTGTTTGACTAGTGCAATTAGATGTGAACATTAAAGGATCACCATCAAAAAACATACCACGATTTGTCAAGCATAAATTCATGATATGAAATCACACTTACATATTTTAAAGACAACTATTATATTTTTGAGGTTGAGTTTCAGGTAATTATGTGATTAATCTTAATGTGAACTGAAGAAACTGTGATCTACTCTTCACACTGGCATATGCAGTGCTACACGATGAGATTTCTCTGTCGTTTGAAATGTCACTAAAGCACTGGGTGTGCAAAAATATATTTTCACACGGTTTTTAATAAAGAATTGATATTGCTATACAGTGAAAGATATCATTAACGGTTTATAGTACATTTTAACAAGTTATAAAACATTTATTAACGATATTTTGTATGGTAAAAACGTTCACAAATTACAAAATGATAAAGGATATGGCTTCGAAATCATAACAAGGTTCATGGAAGTCATAAACGTTCCAATATTAGCAATAAATATATGTATGTGACATAAAATATATTTGAATTCTTCATGCATTAAATGGGCAGTACGGTGGCCCAGTGGGTAGCGCTGTCGCCTCACAGCAAGATTCCTGGGTTCGAATCTCGGCTCAGGTGCCTTTCTGTTGGAGTTTGCATGTTCTCCCCGTGTCCATGTGGATTTTCACCGGGCACTGCGGTTTCTTCCCACAGTCCAAAAAATATGCTGCTGCATAGGTTAATCGGTTCGCAGACGAAATTGCCCACAGTGCCCAGTGACTGACTGGCGTCCCATCGTGAGTATATCCCTGCCTTGCGCCCTGTGTATGCCAGGATAGGCTCTAGCTCACCGCGACCCTGTACAGATTAAGCGGTTCTGACAATGAGATGAGATGATGCATTAAATGTGAACGACAAATTAAAGGCTAATCCTTCATTATCAATAACCACTTAATTCTGTACAGGATCGCAGTGGGCTAGATCCAATTCTGGCCGACAGAGGGTGCAAAGCAAGGCTATATCCAGGATAGAACACGAGCACATCGCAGGGCACACTTTTTGGGGCAATTTACTATGCAGACCAATTAACCTAAGCAGCAGTGTGTCTTTGGACGCTGGGAGAAAACCGGAGTACCCAGCGAAAACCCACACGGATACGGGGACAACACGCAAACTCCACACAGAAAGGTACGAGCCAGGAATTGAACCCAGGGACTTCTTACTGTGAGGCGACAGCGCTACCCACTGTGTCACCATGCCAACCCTAATGTTTAAAAAAAATATCAGTTTACCAGTGGTGCCATGTGTTTAGTTTAGTACTTACATGTTTAATATGTGGTTTTGTTTATCATCTGGCAGTTTCGTATACCTTTATATATTTGAGAACATTTAATGATGTATATTGTTTAAGTTTCATTGTGTTAAATTAAACACATTGGCAGTGTTCCTTATTTTTGCACAATGTACTGCCTTGTGATCAAGTCAATCCTATTACATATTAATTTTAAATATGCATCTGACAGTTAATTAGGTATTCTTATTTACACATGGCTTTTTTCCCCATTAAATTAGTAATCCACATATAGAAATGGACAGGCTGTTGAAAGTAGCATTAATCCATATCGGATGGACATTAAGTTGCAATGCATTCTGCTATTGAGAGCATTCAACTGTGAAAATATTCACTGGCATTGTCCAGTGGAACAAAGAGGTTATTGAATGATATGCCTAAAACTGGTAAAACCCATATATCTATTGAACACCATTAGCATGGGCCCTTTGATCTGCCGACAACATAAATCAGGTTGCTAAGAAGCAGTGCGATAACCGTAGGGCTGCGTCACCCCAAATAGGTGTGCAAGAGATTTACCACCAGTGGGTTTAACCCATGGGGGTAATAGGGCCCTCAATTTATATATATTGATTGGTGTGGCTCATCTCAAGGAAAAGGTTATGAACCCCAGGTCTGCCTATACATTTAATTCAGCAAAATGGCTGGTACTTTGTACAACTGCTATCCACTTGGCTTAAGGAAGGGAAAGACAACCTGGTCCCTGCTTGGTGATGCCATTATACTCTCATCCATATATCATGGAGCAAGTAATTTTGGATACGTATATGTCTGTCGGCACTATTCGTACCGAGCTTGAATCCGTCATCAGTGCAAATTTTATCTGCACAACACCAAGGATTTTTTAATATCTTATTTTGGCTTACATCCCACTTATTGATTGTTCTTCTGAATTGCCACAGAGCCAGCAATATTCCCAAAAGAGCATCAGGAAGCAATCCAGGTCAAAGCAATCATGTCAACAGAAAACGTCATCAATAAGAGATGTCAGAAGAAAGTGTTACGCGTAAGGCGCATACTCTGCCAGTTAGCACAATTAAGTCATCACTTGGGGTCAAATAAAAAATACGTTTATAGACTATTGACAAATTTAAGATATAGTTCAGCTTGTCAGGCTACAAAAAATTGTGAGGCTTAAAAAATACTTTGGGCTAAGGCGACTTACTTGATCCATTTTAGAAAGCCCCAATAGCAATAAAAGCCTCCTCAAGTGGAGTATATATATATAGATGTAATCATGCCAATGTCCCACACTGATGTTGCAACAAGGTCAAAGAGTTAGCGTGAATTCCTTCCGACGTCTACATGTAATTATATCTGTACTGTGTGAATGTGCCAGACAAACGATCAACCAGCAGCAGCTAAACATTCACAACAGTATTAGCCACTTGCTATAACGAAAATAACGAAAGACAGATATGTTTAGATTACACGCGACTACTTTTAGGGCAATAAAATATTTCAGTCATTATAGAGTACGTATTATGAAATTCAAAAATCAATGCTGACAATCTCCGATGGAACGGCGACAATAAACTCTCATATGAATCAATATATACACGAAATATTTGATGAGGCTGTGTGAATAATACAAATTTAAAACCGACTGATATTGTTGAGTAGCATCTCAGCGATTGCCAAATATTATTACATACCACCGTTTACAGTGATATTCAAAGTGAGCATGCCCAGTGGACTACTAATGCTCACATTGCATGGTTTGATGTGAAGTACCAGACGGCACACAATCCATTGCTGGCAAAGGGCTTTCCGACACCGCGTGGGTCTTGGCATTATGTTACTTCATCGTGCTGCTAGGTGTGGGTTAGTGGAGACTTTACCCACTCTTCAGACGAAAGGCACAATTGTAGATTCACAGTCTTGCACCAGTACAGCAGAAGGCACTACACTAATTAGCCTCATTCCAAGGCTCACCAGATGGCGTGGATAACCAGTGATGCCTGTATATGAGACAATCCTCACTGGCAGGTGAGTCAATATTGGAGCGGACTTGACTAGGGCACAGATGGCAGGAGGGGTTACGCATGGGTTACTGCAGGAGTGCAAAATAATGCTGCATTTTATCACTTACATAAAGATGAGACAATAACCTGTCTCACTGATTCATTTGCACTATGAGCTTCATTTAATATCACGGTACATTTAAATTCTGCAGTCATTTACGTGCATGGCTGAACCTGAAATTTTACAATTTCATTTTTTCCATATAACGACGTGTTTAAGAGACAAATCAGCTGTGTAGTGCTTACATATTATGTCCGCATTTCCTGAGTAAAATAATAAAATAATAGTTTTTTACAGTGTGCAGAACATCTAGCAACAAAATGTTCCCTTCTTACACAAACAGCACATAATGTAACAAAATATTTATCAAGCAGCTATAAATGGTAGCATGCAGTTAGGCTATGTCATTAGCTTATGACTCTTCCTCATTAGTATTGAACTGAGTTACAAAATGTTCAGAATACAAATCGTCCTAAAGTGCTTCTGGTTACATGAAGTGTAACAATTCCAGCAAAATCAACTGAAAACAAGACAACTGTGCGTGTGCATGGATTAAGTAACACATCTTGACACAGACAGTAAAATTAGCTTCCAAACCGGGCAAATGTACAACATAGTGGGATGACATCACATGTATTGATGTCACGTGTGCTGTAATGGTGTCGCATGTAATGGCGTCAACGTACAGGTGGTGAGTCTACACACTGTGGCGAACTGCGAGATTACGGCACACTTAATGACGTCACATATAATGAGGAAGGACGAGCCAAGAAACGAACGCTTTCAAAATGTCAAATTGTACTTCTTCCTCAATTTGTTCCAATTGTCATGGCACGTGACGAAAAATGTATTTGAAAATCAAAGGATTGTATAATCCATGTGTCTGAGAATACAGTTTGTGACGTCATTACATTAACTGCAAAATTAAAGAATATTGCTGATGCGGACATATTTTATATGACGAAATAGATTGTTAAAAATAGTTCACCTAAAACTTTAAATCAATGCAAAATATTACACCATCAAATAACACAAATATTGTCCAACTGCTGTGTTAAATATAAGATTGGTGTTGAATCTAATAAAATATGCACATTAATTTTTTTCTGAATGTCAAAAGTTGAAACCATCAACTTGAATTTTATGCCCCCATTATCGGTGAAGCATTGTTTACAAAACAACCCATGACCCTCTTGAAACCATTACTAGTGTTGGCCAAAAATTCTACCGTAATGTATACTCTCAAATTTCTATATTCTGTATCCCTAAACAAAGACAGATTGTGCTGAAATTACCCTCTTAACAACTACGAATCGCCAGTGGGAAGGACTTGTACAGCCAAGCAATGTCGCAACTTGACATCATTCGGTGGGTTGTATGGCCCATTAAAAAAGCCCCACAGGCCACCACTGTATGGAGACGCATTGTTCCTTGAAAATTTAAAATTAAGTCTAGGGCTCCGGTGAGAACACTGCCTTTCCTCCACTCAATGTGCCTGACCTTTCTCTTAGTGAATACAGAGAAATTGGAAAAAGATTAATGTCATTGCAGATTGCGCACAGAGTCAGTAAAAATCCCCGAGGGCAGAAAAACGACATAAATCTGAAAGTGCATTTTGTGAAATGCAACATGATATCCGAGATCACTGAGGGCCCTATCTCTTATTTTTCCCTCAGCAAAAGTGCCAACCTGTTGAAGACAAAGCATAGGGAATGGCAACTCTTGTCTTTAGACTGTGCTTCTCTCAATGAGGTTATCAATAATCACGAGTGGTAATAATAGCAGGATAATAATTTAGCTGTGAATCTCTGAATCACATTATTTAAATGCAATGTTTTGATATTTTGAAACTAATGTCTAATCAACAAGGCAATTAACAGTTCAGAATAAACAAAGGTGGCAGGCAGTGTAAAATTAAATGTGAGATTTAAACCCTATTTTAAGAAACATGGGTGAGTTAAAACGAGTTGATGTGTGACATTGCTTAAAGAGTTTGATTACATTTCATAAAAGTTTATTCATTCTCAGTCGCTGATTAGTCCTATAGGGGGTTTTCGTGAAATAGGAGCCTATCCCAGTAGAAACCGGGTGCAAAGCAGGGCTACACCTAGGGCGTCTTTGGACTGTGGGAGGAAAACGGAGTGTCTGGTGGAAACCCACACGGATATAGAGAGAAGATAAAAAAAATAACTCCGCACAAAACTACATAAAGGATCCAGTTAATGAAATATTTAAAGACCATGATGTGTCCCTTTATCTCAGAAAAACATATTTTACGTAACTCTAATGTACA
>JAZEWT010000008.1:3286756-3301616 GCA_036362905.1 Mordacia mordax | reverse complement strand
AATTTAAAATTATAAATGTGGTCGATTTGATTTTAAAATTACAAATATGGGTCTTAAAGACCAGAGATTTGAAAGGGATAATAGGTTTCAGATTACGTTTGGGCTAAAACAGTTTAACTTTAGTACGTTAATAGTTGCATATGTCAAAGTTGATTAAAAATGTTTGGCAGTGTGATGTGATCAGTGCAGGAATGAAGGGAATATTTAAGGTGTTCAAAAAATTAGGACTAGTCAAAATTATATTTTAATCTTGCAAAGAGGATTAATTATGTAAAAGGGCTGATTTTGGGCACATGAAAAACACTTGTCACGACTTTAAATGACAGGGACAATACAATGTTAAGTGATTTGTTATTGAATGTTTAGAGCGATGCCACAAGTTTCCTCTTAGGGGTGTGAAACTCAGGCAAAACATGCTGGTTTCATGAAACTTTAAAGCTATGTGAAGCTGCAGTTAATACGAGTGCATTAGTCTCACAGGCTTGATTCCCAGGGGAGTGAAAACAGGTTTATCACAGTTGTAATTCAACCACAGATGATTTTGCACACCACACAACTGCAGCATTTTACGTACAGACTAAAAATTATATTCATTACAATGCAATAGATGGGCGACTTTAAACGTCCTTTTGCAATACAGGACTGCCATCTAGTGCTACAGTTCTAAACTGTTTAAGCACTTGAGCTCAAAGCAGATGGACTGTTTTAATACAGTTGATGAACCATATCTGACCAGGCTCTCCTATACGTACTCATTTATTTCATTTTGTGTGCAAGGTACACTGCACTGAACTGGACGCCGTTATTTTCCCACGAAGCTCTACGACTTGCCTGGTTACTCTCCGACATGAGAAACTCCATCTTTTCCCCAGGCAGTCCTTGTTCAATATAGGTCTTCACCAAGCGGAGGTCGGCGTAGTTGCCTGTTGGCGAGGAAAAAACAGAGATTAATAGAACACAATGTCAACCACGGGGCAGCATGCTGTCAAATTCATTTACACATTCCTATCATATCAATTACATTTCAAAAAGTCATTACAAAGAAGACTTCGTGCAAAACTCTTCAATGAGGGTCAACCAAGTCTCTAATGAAAGACAATATAAAACCTTTAAAAAAACACAAACTAATCATAAGCCAGCGGATGTACTAAATAAATCCTTACTGATACCAATGCCTCCAGTTTTTAGCAGCTATAGTCCATATCAATGTCCTGATAGATGGCTTCAACACAAAAAGATCATCCACCGACGACAGCGTAAAAATACTAAACAGTGCATTCAATCTGGAGCAGCATTTGTAACGAGTAACACAATTAATGGGATGCTGAGCCATATTTACTTTTGACCTATACATACACATTATTCGTATTTAATCAATGGGAACTGCGATGAAGATTGCGGGTTAATAATAGTCCAAAATACAATAATTCTGACTATAAATATTAAATGTTTCCAACCATAAACAAGCAAAAATATAAATGTATTTCATCCATTCAAGCGAACATGCAGTGATATTCATCATTGCTATACAGATCCAGTGGTAGACATTCTGCATTCCAATGACAGCCCCAAGTACCCACAACGTACGCAACATAAATGCTGTAAATCTTGTCAGTGCAGATGTGCAATGCATGTTAATATTACGCTTTTCTCAAGGCAGTCTTGCCGAATCTCACTTTCTCAGGAGGGTCCCGCCAAGTTCAGAGTCGGGAAGAAACTTGCTACGCATAATCATTATTGGGCGCACGGTGGCCCAGTGGGTAGCACCGTCGCCTCACAGCAAGAAGGTCCCGGGTTCGAATCTCAGCTCGGGTGCCTGTGTGCAGTTTGCATCTCCCCGTGTCCGCGTGGGTTTTCGCCGGGCACTCCAGTTTCCTCCCACAGTCCAAAAAACATGCTGCTGCATAGGTTAATTGGCTTGCCGACTAAATTGCCCGCAGTGCCCGGTTTCTGACAATGAGATGAGATAATCATTATTGGGATGTTTGGCCAATACCAGTTACATTGAGTGGTATTATTTTAGCTTTGGGAGGAAACCAGACAGCCCGTTAGTGGACCTGAGACTGACCATCGAGCCCGTGCACGCACACGATGAGGTGGATACCACCCCCCGGGCTCTCCAGTTCATCTGGCGAGAAGTAGGGCACAGAGGAGGCCAGCTCCGGAAGGTCACTGTACCAGCGGCCAGTGAAATTCATCGTTTTCTTCAGCTCCTGTTTGGCATGAAAAAAGCTGCGGCAACAAAATGTAATGGCATCAGCCGACTCGGTGAAACACAAAACACGTCTTTAGTCTCGTAGCCTCTTTGAAACAGTGCTGTTAGTGAACATACATCAATGCTGGTATTGCACATGACGGTTATATGGCAATAACAATGCAGAGGGACATTTTGTCTCATGACCACTGACACTCAAAAGCATACTCTATAATGTATATATTACTCTCCCTTGATTATGTGCTTGGTTAAGAATTTAATCCAGGTCTTTAATGCACAGAGTTGTAACCAATGGATCAATATGTTGCAGACACACACATACATGACTGCATATTAACTATATGCTAAAAATGTAGAGCAACTGACCTTGGCTCTTTGCAAAAAAAGAGTTAGCAGAGAATGTTTTTCTTGGCCTAATTCCTATACTTCATAAATTACCTTAAAACAAAACTACGTCGTAGAAGTAGATAGTCTAAGCAAAAAATTGTAAGTTAAAGTGTAATCATTATTGTTTGTACATTTACACTTGCACAAAACCTGTACAGGTAATAACACGGGTACATTTCTAACATGCATTCATCTATATTTTCATCAGGAGTGGGAATTCTCTTAAATTCAGCAATGCATCATCATATTTGCGCACACAGACTAGAGGATAGTAACCATTCCCGTGACATATGGCTCACAAGTAGCACATCACAACAGCAAAGCCCAGTGCACCCCCACTTCCCTTTGCTGAATTTACCTTAACAGCTGGTGATTGCTGGGAAAATTTTCGTAACAGGGTATGCGCTGCATGGCTGATGCGGAGCCGCCGCCAGAATTTCGGCCAATCAGTGGTGACTGCACACCACCAATCGGTGAGTCCCGGGAAGAGGAGAATGGCAGACAAGCTGTCGTACACGACAAATCAACAACATCCATAGCTTTCACCTTCTCTGTATAGGCTGGTGTCTGAAACGTTGGCAGCTCGTTCTCCGGGTGTGGAAAAACTAAACTACTGCTGTCACCCTGGTGTTTGTTCAGTTTGTTCTCGCTTGTGTTCCTGTCGCTCTTGTCCATGTCGTCAGCTTCTTTGAAAAATCCATTCTCTACGCCTTCTGGAACGGGCCTTGGACTCTCCGATACGTGCACAGGCAGTAATGTGTGGGCTGTAGCTTGAGCAGCATTAGATTCTTTTGTGCTGCCTTCTTCCACATTCGCCAAAATGCTGTGTTTGGATAATGAAAAGTAGTTCTCCACCAGCCCTGTCTCCACTTCATCACACACTTTAACGGATGTGGCATCGCTTTCCACCTCCGGATTTAGTTTTAAAATGAGATCATTTTCATTACTTATGAGCTGTAGTGTTGGTAGAGCTTCTGCTCCTGGAACAGTACTTGGCAGCGTCTCTTCTTCAACAACACAAGAGGTCAAAGCAACAATATCCTCCTCACTGAACACCTCCACATCACTGTGTGCATCTGTTGTGGTGAGGGGTTCGGGGCAAGTAGGTAGATCAGTTTCGTCATCGCTATCTTCACTTATGTGCAATGGAAAACACAGTTTCCTGGAATAGCTGGGAGGTAAGGAACACTCTTGAGAACCTGAAAGGTCTTTCCTATCGCCTTCCAAATCAACATTATCAATTTCCTCACCATCTAACTCTTCATCTATACCAGAATTCTCATCTGTCCACTCCTGTGATTGATGTGGCAAAGAGGAGTCTTGACAATTGGCTTCTAATCTCTGGATTTTGTTACTATCGTGTTTTTTTGTGACGCTCTCATTTTCACGGTTTTCCATTTCTCCGCTCTTTTTAACATCGGATTCTACGGCAGCTAAATCTGGACAATGCATATTACTGCTATGATTGTGAGGTCTGCAGAGTGCAAGATCTAAGATTTCAACATTAGTGTCATCATCTGAAGCAATTGAGTTTATTGAAGATAGAGAGGAATGTAAATGTTTAGATTTTTCCACCATTTGATTGTCATCGTGCTCACATTTAATATCTGCATTTGACACGATGTGTAAATTGTCAAAGGTGTTTTGGAGCGCAGCATTACCACCACAAACTCTGTCTAAGTCATTGTTATTTGACAGCAATGCTGAGCTACATTCGCTATCAAGTCCAGAGTCAGAAAACGCTGAAAGTGTTCGGATGTGTGGATCTGTAGGCTTCAGTCCTTGTGGCTTTCCATTTGCCACAGCTCTTCCAGCCTTAATGGGTGTAGTTGACACGGATGTTTGTTGCACATTTTCAGAATCAAGGTTGTTTGTAAATGTTCTGTCTTTTAGTGGTGACATACCTCCGTCAACTACTGATATAGCCCCTGTTGTCAGATTGTCAGCTACAAATGTCCATACATCTGTCACGCTGGATGCACTCTGTTCGTCCGTTGGCTTTGCGCTTTGCACTATTATAGCTTTTGTGCCACGATATGGGTCTACATCACTGGGTTTGACATCAATGTGCCTCACTCCAGAGGTAGGTCTTTGTAGGGGCTCACAACAAATAGGCAGCTCCCCATCAACCCTCGTATCTCTAACTATTGGCAGGGAGAGACTTTCCATTAAAGTAGCATTTTCGCTCTTCAAGCTGCCTCCTGCAAATGGCTCGGTGCCTTTTAAGCTGGTGCCATGCTCGTGTTCATTACTGGAATTTTCTGGGATACGCAGTCCATCTGCTAGGAAATCCCCAGATGGCTTTGAAGAAATTAAAAACCCATCCCAATTAACTTCATGATTGCAGGGACTCTGGATGCATTCCCTGGAGAACCCATCCCGAATATCTTCCTTATAATTAGTCACTCTTTTGGGACTCGCACTGTTGTCCTGTTCAATGTCTAGCTCTGTAAGACTGAAGGGGAGGAACGAGGCACTGCTTCCCTCCTCAGGTGAACTTGTGTCGGACGCAGGAATCCCACTGATGTTCTCCCCACATATGTTCAAGTGGTCCGAGTGTCGAGACGAGGACCTGGCGGGAGAGCGGTCCATACAGTCTCTGTCCGTGTAGCGATCTTCAAATATGATGGGCAGCATGCTAGGATCCCCATCCGTTTCCACACACTCTACTGGCAGTGGCGGCAAGTTGATTAGGTAGGGTGAGGCCTTCACTATGGAAGCAATCACTGCATGGTTTTGGGCACTGGGAATAAGGAACACAAATAGAGTCAATGTTAGATAAAAAATGTACTTGCCTGATATACAAAAGCTTTACCAGGTTTCAAGATTTTATGCAGCGTTCGAATTGGGATCTGGCCAGAAAGTACTATGGTAGAGGACTCAATTAGCAATCAGAAGGTTGAGAGCTAACATATCGGTCTTAGGTGGATGAAATAAGTATCACCTTGTGAGTATCAACATTTGCATCACGTAAACGGGCTATAATCAGTGTGACATCGAGTTGCTGCCACTACCTGAGAATCACCAACAAATAAGAGCATCAGCCCATACCCATTTGGGTAGACACTTTCTGACCATTTGGCTGTTGGCTGGTTGGCCAATTCTGTACTCAATACTACCGAACCAATGTAACCATTGAGTGGAGAATATATTAACATATTTCACCAGGATTAAACAAGCTCAAGGATTACTCACTGTGTTTCCTGAAATGCCAGTGCGGCTTGCTTATTGTGGTCTTGGTAAAAGAATGCTTCAGAGAATCTCCTTACCTGTAATACAAGAGAATAAACAAACAGAATTCTCCATTATCTGTCAACTAGATCTAACACCACAACACAGTGTATACTGCACATATAAAAACTCTCAACTTTATCCAGGCTACCAGCTCAAAATAAATGAACGTTTGATCATTTTCGTTTGAATCACCAACTCAAGGCATTGAGAAAAAATATTTCAACAGGCTGATTTAAACTTCCCAACTGATAAAATGCTTATATGTATCAACATCTATAAGAAATTGCCAAAGTGATAAAGTAGATGCATAGTGTATTAACTGCTAAACATTAACAGACTGCTTCGATATACTATCGAACCAATGTTATGTAATTTTAGAAAGATGTATCCTAATTGTTATGGTCACGAGAAGCTTCAATTACAGTTGAGTTCACTTGTATCAATGAGACCCAAGTTGTTATAGTGGCAATGGTATGGTGGCTACTATTGTTGCATCACTGTAACTTAGTGATTGGCGATGACTTTCTAGAACTTCTCGAACACTGTTAAGATGAGAGGTTCACACCTCAGAAGTCATATTTCATTTAACAACGTTCTCAAGTGTAGCAGCTTCTTGGCTTCAAAGTGATAACCAACAATAGCATAAATGGGAATTTAACACATGTAACAGACAAGCTTATTTTACACGATTGTGCACAATGCAGCTCAAGAGGAAATTTATACTTCACAAGGCACAAAGAAGAAACATGCATTGGTGAATGCGAGAGGTCTGCTTAAGTAACCTCATAATTTTAAGGCATCTTCCAAGTGCAATTTAAAGAAAAATTGTGATGCTGTGTTAGCTGTGAGGAGGCCAACTCTTAAAATAAAATACAACTTGACCTTATAAAAACTTGTCGAGTGGATAATGTACATATTTTTAAAACACAGAGGTGTAGGTAAAATGACATACCCTCATGCAATGGTGCTCCAGGGCAAGACCAGAGGTGACCTCAGGCTGCAAGTTCACGGTTTCAAGAAACTGGCCCCACAGGGACATGAGCAGTGAGCACAGGTGAGCAAGATCCATGTTGATTACCTCCACGAGCTCATCGGGGCTTCGCACCTTCTGCAAACATTCACAAGGGTGAAGTGTGCAACACCCAGATCGTGGTGACAACCCCTAATGGGCAGGTGTGCAGGGCCCCATTTTCACACTCTGGTGTGAAGCGGCATTAAATTGGCTTGGGTTTTACAGAAAGTGGTCTCATGTGTGTGCTGTGCAGTTGATCGAGCAGTTCATTACTTCCGTTCTATTTGAGCATAATTTGTTGGCTGTGTTGGACATGGATTTTGTTGACAAGCCAGAAACACTCATTTCCCCTTGGAAGTTTAAGATTAAAAAATATGAACCTACTGTCAGTTTATGAAATGTTAGTCTTATGAATATATATTCGACATCAACAGCACAGATATGGAGCATATTTGATCATTATTGACTGAAGTAAAATGCATAACTCCACCAGATACAAAACAATGATGAAAAGGTCTGATGTATTTCCATTTTATTTTTATGCTGAATAACTACGACCGAGCGGAAAAACTATGAAGCAGCATTTTTTTTATTCTCTTAGATAAGGGCACAGGGTGTCATAAAATGGCATTGAAAATGTCTGGGTCTATATTCATAAATAGATATCTGGAGAAAATAAATATAAATCTAACATCTAAATGCAACGAGACTTAATATTAAAGTCCATTACATGGAAATATCCTTTGCCTATTGTTCTTAGAATTTAAAGCTGATGGCATTTTTACATTCAAAACTCTATGGTAATAATTATAAAATTAATGCAGTGTAGCACACTTAACACTGAAACATGAGAAATAATTTCTATTTTTTTTTCCTCAGGATGGTCATCGACAGTCTCCTCATAAGGTAGAGCACCCTGTTTAACCCACACTAAGAAATACAATATTGAAACGAGAGCTATGCCAGAGTACCATCAAATTACACAACAGCCCTAGCATCTTACCACAGAGCCGATGTATTCAGTGCTTAAATGTCTGGGCAGTCGCCAGCTCTCTTCTGAAGAACTATTAGCCAGACCAAACTGCATATGGCAGCTTTTGGACTTTACTGGCATGTGAAGCATAGGTTACCTATATTGGGATGGGCAGGAACCAAGTCACTCTCAAAGTGGGCAATGCATACTCCTTGTACTATTAGTCTCAAAAGTGGAAGTGCCATGCAGGAAGGCATTCATTATAGCGCACACTACCTGCACAGGAGCAAAATAGATTGAAGATATGGATAATGGCCTTGATAAACTTGGGCCTGGTGGTGGATTTTGGGGATATTGTTTGGTGTTGATTCCACTCACTGCATGAGTCTGAATGCCCCTGGTGTTTGGTGGATAGGAAAGTGACAGCACCAAGGATGGTGGATCTACTGTCACGTGCTGGCCCATGTAAGTTATGTTTTGAGACTGCCAAGTACATACACAAAGTAGCACCCGAATCTACATGAGTGGCATGGAGATGGCCACAAACTATTAAATGGTGTTAAATGTCACTCACTAAACTCCACCTTTTCCACACAATGAACTAAACTATGAATTATAAGATAGGCCGAATTTTAATCCAAAACTGAATTTAAAACAAACTTTATTCTGAAAAAAACATGATCCATTAACAAAACATTCCGTAGCAAAATTTTAAATGAAATGCTGTGTGCACTTTATGTATCAGTAATTACAAAACTAACAATTTAGTCTAAATTAACTTGGTTCTATTTAACTGCACCTTATAATGAAAATGTTATTAAAAAAACCTGAGTTATGCATTTGTACAATAATATGCATACATGTGTCTAAAAATAAAACTCGTTATACCTATTGCAGTCTTGTAACATAGCCCAAGCTTCAAAGTCTGTGCATGTTCGCGTGCAAGAACTCAAAAGAGCAATCATGAAAGAATATGCAACTGTCAACAGCAAGACTACGTGTAATGTAAAACCATTATTGAGAACGGTTTTTTTCTTTGCAGACTTAAGCAGTAATTTAAATGCCAGAAGCCATCATGACACCACCACACAACAAACCTGTATTTCAGACGTGAGTTGTGCCATGCGTGCCCTGATATCAAGGTCGTCTGTAGTAAATGAAATAGCGAAGACATGGTGTGACAGTAAAAACGCATTCATTAACCAGATATTACGCACAATATTCTGCTTTTGCAATTTTTGGTTTCCACATATATTACTAGGGTTCATAAGTCACACGTTATTAACATCACCGTATTAGAAATCAATGTATTTGTAATTCCAATGTTTGAGTATAGTACACATTAATTAAGTGAATAATTTACCAATACATCACCTAAGTAAAATAATATTTACACAAAAAGAGCAGTGGACATTTTAAGTTAATAGAGCAGTGGACATTTTAAGTTAATAGATGTTTATCTACCATAGAATAATTTGACCAAATTAGTGCTTTTTTTAAAGAAAAACATCTAGGTGAATCCGAATGATAGGTGGTGTAATGGTTTGACATTTTATTTACAATCTGTCAGTTCAACTGAATGTGAAAGCTAATATTATTGCTGCAGCATTCATATGGGGCTTTCAGAAAAATTTGGTTTACTCATGAAGATGAGGATGCGGCAAAGGCTCATTCACACAAACACAACCCATGAGATGAAACATTAAGCATTTAGTTACAATGACTATTACTAATATTACAATACACACTGACTTGAAAATAACACGTTAAATTTCAAAAGTTCAAGTAGTTTCCATTTCCAAAAATGCAACCACCTGGCAACGAAAACTATTTCACTGAACACCAAAACGTACACATACATAAAAGCACCACATGCATTACAAAGCATTTGCATGCCATTTACAGGCAATAAACACTGCTAGTACATCAGGTGCATCTCTCCTCGGCCAAAAAGTGTTCAAATTAATAATTACCACGCATTTTAAATTGATAATCACTATGAGCGACCAACATATGGTTATAAACGAGCTGCCCATTTTATAATGAAAAGGGGCTGTACAATGCAATTTGACTGTGTATGTTTAAGCCAGGTACTGTAATTGTACACTGGCAACCGTACCTATGGTGATGTCCGCCTGGGGGTGAGGACACTTTCTCCGAAGCAAGCGTTCATAGAGAGCCCGCATGTTGTTCAGCGCTAGTCAAGCATTGTAGACACGCAACAGTAAACTTGGTTTTGCCTTTCAGCGATCACGTGTTAACCAGGGTAAGTATAAATGTGAGACAGCAATGCACTAAAGTACATTAATCCCCAAGTAAAAATCACATCCTACAAAACCCCAACCTGATGAGAAATGGTCACTGGTGATTGGCCTTTCCTTTCAGTAGCCAAAGATAAGAATAGTTGCATTGTTAATATTTCCACTGATTAGATTGACGATTGCTTCGAAAAGCTGCTCTCTCGGGACAGTAGCGTCGATTGCTCCACCTCTCCCCACTGCGACGTCCCACCTCACATGAGAGGCATCCCTCAGGCGCTTGAAGACGCACGATGGAGGCAGAGGGAGCGAACAACGCGGCTGTCCCGAGAGAGCAGCTTTTCGAAGCAATCATCATGCACCGAACCATCAAAACCTACATCATTGCACTTATTAGATTATGTACCAAAAGAGACTATAACCTGAATCCAAAAACACTGACTTGATGTCAGCTTTCCTAAATCTCAAGAAATGTATACAATGCAGAGCCTATAGCTGTCATGAATATCTTCTGCAACATTTTCTGTAAAACTACAAAATAATATTTAAAATGTTTTAGAGGTTTAAATAATTGGGAAAGTGTTGCAAAGCTAATAGTATTATTCAGTGGGAATATTATTTGCGCTAATGATAACGGTGATTATGCACCAACGTTTATGATACACCCAAGCAAACAAAAATGAGGCCATGCTAAAACGAGGCTTTCTAGGATTTTTTAAAATTAAAATATACAGGCTCCATTTCTTTGAAAGTGTGAAGGCTGATGCCAAATCAGCATCTACATTAAACGTAAAGAAAATATGTTGTCTACTTGAATGATTACGCAAAACTGGTGAAAGCAGATCTACAATGCAATTTCAGAAGGCTACAAATGATTGTTACAAATGAGCATAAGACTAATGAGCAGATCATAAATACATAAACTACTTAAATACCTCCTTATCAATTAAATCTACACTTGAAAGCAATGTGAATGATATTTAGTCATGCAAGGGTCAAGTGATATCCCATATATTATTTTTTAGTAAAGTTATGAAGATGCAACACCAAATCCTAGCAAGCCTTATAGAAGCTAACCAAGTTTGCAAAAATAAAATAAGCGATTCAACAATACACTAATAATTGAAAGTGAAAAAAAAAACATACTTCATCAAACAATAATAATAATAATTTATGAGATCTTTCCTGTAATGTGAGTTATGTTTGTCAAACACCATTGCAATTATTATTTGAAAGTAAACTTTACTGAATCTAAAAACTTATGTAAAATGATTCAAATATTATGGAACTATAAATATATAAATTTAAAAATAAGATTACATCACAGGAAAGAAATTGTAAAATGCAAATTGTATGGCATGCAATGATGTAGTTCTTCGATCTTACCTAACTGTGCTCTCTGGGTCTCAGGGATGACTTTCATAATGCAAGCATAGTAGTTGAATAGGTTTCTGTAAGCGGACAGGATGATCCTGCACATTGTGCGGTGCCAGCTGTAGGCATGCTGTAATGCAGTCTCTGACACCAGATAAGAGCTGCCCTGTGAAACATGAATATAAAAATGAATTACATGGTGATGGATTAGCACGCCATACTCGGACAATGTGAAACGTCATCATTTTCTGTAGCCTTAAGGTGTTGGGTACATGCCAAATAACCTGATAAAATGTTACATTTATAAAATCACCTTCATAAATCAGTGTTTTGATGCAATGACATAATAGAGACGTATATTTTTCTCACGCAGTAAACCAGTAAATATCATCTACACCTACTGTAATGCAACTGAAATCCCTTCCGCAATGACATTAAATGAAATTGGACACAGAAGCTTAAGGCGACAACATCGGCATATATTTCCCCTCTCGATGTAACACCTTATGTTATGAAATTATAACACGAGAACAAGATATTTTATTTTCAAAATACCTAAACGTTGTCAGGTTACGTGTATATGCAATAGTAAAAATCATATGAATGGATTAATCTCCAGTCTTATTATGTCAAAAGGCCCTTTGAGGACACCTGACCAAATCTATTTCGATAACAGGGCTAACCATCATTGTATTGCCAATGAATGCCCCACGGTACTTCCAAAAAAGAAATCAGCCGTTTTTATTAACGACAATGTCAGTCAACAAAATTGCTGGTCTGCTGTAATCCCATCAATTATAAAATTACAAATTCTATTTCATGCTATATGTATGCGTTTATACGTGACAAATGTACCTCAGTGCTATATAACATGTTTGTTTTGCCATCAGTAACCTCGAGCTATTAATGTTGCAGTAACTTAGCCATCTACTGTATATATTTTAGAATCAGACTCTACAGGCTCAGAAAATGAGATTGCAATGTTGTTTATCACAACGAAGTGAGTGGAAATGTTTCAACAGTAAATTAAGCAAGCTAGAGTTTTTTTTCATATAATGGTACGCTAATAATGTACACCTCTATGTTTTTAAATAGTGGGGAATAAATTAAAGAAAAGCCTGCCTATACACAAGCAGGGAAACAATATTTCTAAGGTTTTGTTTTTCATCTAAAAATCTCTGCTTTATGATTTCTAAGCAGCTCTGTACCCACAGAGGCAGTGAGTCTTATTTTCTGATGTGCAATAAACTCCAAAAATTATTGGAATAGCTTATGTAAAGGAGCAGAAAACTTAAATGTGAAATAAGAAAGTTATGCACAGATGGATTATAGCACAGTAACACTGTCTATTGCAGGATAAATAAATTTGCAAGGTAAATTGTTCATGCGAGCACACATCATAAGCTATCGCACTAGAATTAAACCAAATGTTCAAATGGTAAGGATAACCACAAATATATAAAAAGTGAATGGTGGATAAAAACATTGTCAGCATATCAGGAATGTAAAATGCTCTCAGGAATTGTTTTTTGTACGTGACGTCAATAAAAGGTTGTGATTGCTAGTGGGATAACCCTGAAATTACTATGCATTTCTGGGAGGCAACATTATGAGTTTGTAATTAGCAAGTGAAGTGATTTCACAACTGACCGGCACTGCCAAGTCGGTGTGAATCCTTGCACGGTTATAAGGTTTGGTTTCTCAATGAAGGGACACTCACGTCAGCTGCAAGCTGCTTCACGTAGCCAGGGCCAAAGAGAATCATCTCCAGCGATGGGTTTGTGACTTCTCGATTTGATGGCTGGCTGTTTTTGTTCAGCCACGTACTTTTGGGTGGACGTGGGAAGCTGAAAAATAAGACATCAACCTAACAATAAAACCTACAGCCCTGTTATTATCACTTGATCACTCAGCTGTTCAAAATGTACCTGATGATAAGCAGTTGCCTGGGTGAAAAGTGGGCACATCTGCCCAATGATGGCCAGCTAATTTAAAAAAGTAATCTGTGTGATGTTCAAGCAAAATATGACTTTATAAAAAATGAAATTATCACTTAAATTGACATACTGGTGGTGTAAGTTTTCATGGCTCAATGCATGGCGTTCTGAGGATGCCTCCAGCGTGGGAGGCGAAACGTCGCGAAGGAGGAGGCGCGATAGACGTGACTATCCCTAAAGAGGAGCATTTGGAAGCAATCATCACTTAATTTAACATTGCACAAGCATTTAGTTCTCTTTCTAATGATCTCCGTGAAATATTAAATACATGTGATTGGAGGAACAAGGGTACGTAATTTTTACTACCCCTCATGAACAGCAGAATGACAATCATCATTTCACAATTGAGGTATTTCGTTTCCGTGTAAATGTTTAACAAATAGGGCCCAGAATTTGGTTCCACCAACTGGTGCCACTGCTTGTGCTGCCATCTGTTACATTGAATCAGTCAAGAAACGTTCTCTTTTCATACTGTGAAAGGAAAATGTTGAATTTAATGGTTGCTTTCCAAAACTATTCTCTCGAAATATCCATGTCTAGCACTCAACATCGCTATCCTGAAAAAAACACTTTGGAAAGTAATCATCATGCATTTAGCCATGGAAACCTACACCGAAACAAATGCTTAATTTGTAAGGCGTGACATATAAAACTCCTTCCTTTTTGTCTAAGAGAATATATAATTCCTATGATATATCATCACTTTGCAAACAAATCTGTGGAAAAAAAATGCTCCACTCAATTTAATATTATACCACGTGTTACAGTTCTTTTAAAGGGCAACATTTAGTGCCTGAAGAAAGTTTCCAGTGTATAATACCTAGTATGTCATATCAATTTGAAACATGGCCACACAAAGAAATGAAACAATAGGTGAGAAGTGTGCAAAGAAGCTTGAAGAGGTGCATGCTTGAAATCACACGGATTGAACGGATTGTAGAGCAAATCTAATATATGTACATATATTAAATGCTGAGCATCGCAAGTGAGCAGGGCTGGATGCATCACAAGAAGAGACAATGGCTGATGGTCGAAGCCAAAGAGCGGACAAGAACTAAAGGAGGGAAAAGGGAACAGCTTGTGGTCAGGAGATTGATAGATTAATAATAATTGCATTTCTAGAATGCTTTTCACCCGAGGGTCACAAAGCGCCGCAGAGCTGTGGAGAGAAAGGCATGTCAGCAACAAGGACACACAAAAGGCAAATCAGAGAAAATAACGTATTTTGATGAATGTATCACTTGACCATGAAGAATGTCAAGGTGTTGAGGGGAAGCCTTTATCCAGGCAGTGAATAGCTCGCAGCAGATCTCTCATCTCATTATCTGAAACCACTTAATCCTATATAGGGTCACGGTGAGCCGGAGCCTATCCCGGAAACACAGGGCGTAAGGCAGGAATACACCCGAC
>JAZEWT010000008.1:3261768-3276855 GCA_036362905.1 Mordacia mordax | reverse complement strand
CAAATTGAAATGCTACATACAGGAAACAATCTAAAACACAAGAGGGAAATGTGTTGCTGGCATGAGCAACCTTTGGTTACATGTTATTATGTGTTCACTAGAACGCTAAAACCATAAACTGTTATTCAGTGCTGGAATACTTTGACAAAGCTATGCTAGAGAAATATTGGGTTATACAGTTTTTCGACATTTCTCTATTGTCACTGTTTAGTGCATGCCTTTGTAAATTACCCAAGGCGATTCTGTGGCTCAATCTTTGATGGTTAACAACGAGTCATCCCAACTTCCCGAAGCAACTGCATCTAACACTTCAAACACACATTTCATAGCACATGTATCACTCAATAAACTTCAATGGTTTTTGTTAAAAAACCCTTGCTGAAAGGAAAGCTCACTTGCTTTTGTATCTCTCATGAAATATTAAACATTTACCCCAGCACTGTCACCACCGTGCAGCCCTTTCAACTACTGTAATTCCAGCCACAAAGACAACTAATAATCAAGATTTTGCTGCTGCAGCAACTTCACCACCGTAACACATTGCTCCTTTGCATTAAATTCTATTGCAACGGTTTTTAATAATATTCTGGCTATCATGATGTGGCGCGATGTGTTTCATTGCACGATAAGATTTATTTGCATTAACGTTACACATTGTTTAATGTGAATTACTGCAAAGCAAATACCACTCGTGTGTTGAATAATATTGTAATTAACCATGGCTTGTAGTGATGATAAGTAATACTCCTCCACTATTGACATAGTTGTGTAAGGTATAACAATTTATTTTTTAAAGAATCGACCCATTGAAAATGTGTTTTAGACTGATCATTGTTCTCTGCAAATATATAGCGCAGTGCAACATTTTTCACACAGACCACTCACACAGAAAATTGACAATTCAGTCCATCACTTTGTATGCATTATGAGCCGTTTCATTATAATGAATAAAATAATACATAACTAGCTATCAGTGCGATAAATAACAAGGGGAACCTATCGGGTTCAGGTCACACATCCAAGGGTGTACTACTGCAGAACCCATGACAGACCCCACAAGGAGCATGGGCCGAGTCAATCCCCAGCCAATTGGCATAGCAGTCGAGTGAGACAAGATCTTAGAAGATTTCAAAACTAAAAGTGCATATTTTATGCTACTCACATAAAAAGGCCCATAATGAGCCTGAATACTCAGAGACAAATATTAATAAGTACATGTATTTGTCCAGTGAATAATGCAGACATTGTGAGACCAAGGCCTGTGGTGTTAGTGTAACGGCACGAGTCACTTTCTAAGTTTGTACCGGCTGCCCAAAGCAACGTTTTAAATGTGTGTTTTTTTTAAGTTTGTGGAGATGTAACTGATCGAAGATCATTTGTCGGAGCATTCCAGACCAATGTAGAGGTGACAGGAAATGATCTGCTCATTATTACAAGTCTGGCCGGTGGAATCACAGGAAAGACATACTGGCTGATCGCTATAACGTGTAGATAGCCGCTGACTATGTTTAATACACATCACAAAGTAATGAGAAACGTGGCAGAGAAGTGCACCACGATACATGTGTAGAGCTGGCACTTATCTTACCTTCAGACTGAATAAGAATCGCATCTACTTTATGTGGAGTCCTTGGCGGTAGTTTCAAAGACACTCTAATCTGATAAAGTCTGTAAAAGACAAACATATCAAAGTAATGTTTTAAAAACCCAGACAAACATTTGCATGAAAGGAAGTTACATGTAATTAAATAGGAAACAAAACATTGTACAAATATGTCAGGATAAATAATAATAATGTATTTATTAATTAGCGTTGCTTAATCTTGTAGTGTCGTGATTAACCAGGGCCTATGACACATGGCAGAGCTATACCCAGGCTGGGATGTTAGTACTATGCAGGGCAGCAGCGAATTGGTTGTTTTAACATATGCAGCATGTCTTTGGAATGTGGGAGTAAACCACAGTACTGAGCAAAATGCTGTACAGGTATGGGGTAAATACGCAAATTCCACACAAAGGCACCTGAACCAGGAATCATAATCAGGTCCATGCCTCTGTGAGGCAGCAATACTACTCACTGTGCCAGTGTTACCGCCAATTGACATGATAATGCTATAGTCGTTTTACAACGAAAATAATGGATGCATGTAATAGTGGAGCAATCATTTAGTTTCTGAAACATATTTTTTATACAGGCAGCTATTAATTTACTTTAAAATGCGGTTTTAACGTGTACATGTCTGACAATGGAACCTCAGAGATGAAGGCAGTGGACTGCCAATGTTGTGAAGGTTAAAACTAACTCATGCAAAGAGCTATGTTCTACAAAATGTGACTTAATAGGACAAAAGCAACTCAATAAAATCTTATCATAGTGGCTACAACAGTGTCATTGTTTCTGACATGTTGCTATTTTATTGTGACCAAGGGATCGAAAAGGGGTCAGGGTGAATTGAGGCAAAAACATTTCTTCAAAACCTATGGAATAGTTGGAATGCACAATTCCAACATCTGTCTACAGTAAAGTGAACCAATTTTCATTTTGAATAGGAAAAATGTTGCCCAATGTATATGGATCTCATAGGCATAGGTTGTAATAAATCCGCACAAAGAGTGAGTGGTTATTTACATCTCTTAAGTATTTATGAAAACATTCAGCCTCACTGTTCCATGTAATATCTCATGTTTACTGCCCTTTCCTTAAAATGCAATTCAAATCGTTATGGAACTAACTTTTCTTGACTTTAAATATAAGTACCATTTAATTTAAAACCATGCATGGATTTCCCTTTTAATAGACCCTTTACACGAAGACAAATATTATCATACACAGTCTGAAAAGCATGAACTGTGCACATGAAAAATCCACAGAACATAACATTTAGAAACTAAGCCGGTTTACAGACCACACTCACTTTCATCCTCTATCTACCCAGTGATTTCTCCACAAAATAGAATATGCTCTGAGTTATTGAAGAATCATTAACACCATGGTAAAGATTTGGCACGTTATTTAATGTTGGCATCATACACCACATCCCAAATGTTTTTTATCACTTGCAAATGTGTGTTGCTGGCTTAACCGGCCAGCATCCAGGTTGACCTGGGTTGGCCGGTTGCTCCCCAATGGTGAGGGTATTGGAGCAAACTGTTATGGCTGATGCCCTTCCTAACACTAACCTCCTTTAGTCGAAGGGTATTCGGATTGTTATTTGTCTGGAACCTCCCCCCAGACCTGTTCCCCAAGGGAGACCATGACAGGAGTGCTTGACTCCAGGGGATACAGCTCTGGGGTTAAATTAAAGACACAAACCCCTCCACCATAAGCTTTCATTTAAAGATGGTCATTAGTCAATTGCAGAGGAAACTTAATCTCACGTGATAATACACTACAGAAAAACTGTATATGATGTGTTCTCTCAAATTATAGTGTTTAAATAATTACATTTCACTAATAGCACTATGAATAAACTATTCTTATATCAATTTTGATTTGATTAAAATATAGAAGTGTATGACTGCAGAAAGTTGTAAAATAACACTCAAATCTGCAGCCCAGTAATATATTTCAACCAAGCGTTGGGCTATCACTTTAATCAAAGTGGTGACACCACAAGCAGAGCCATTCAGATTTGTGGGGCAAGTGGCAAGCCACATTGGCATAGTGAAAAGCAATCTGTGCGAGTCTCTATCAAGGGTTTATTTGCTATGATTTCATTCTGGGAGCATTTGATGTTGGTGAAAACTCACCCTCGCTGGAAGAGGTCCACGTTGTAGAACTTGTGTAACTCGACACAGAACTCCACAGAGGCTTGTACTTCAGACATGCTGTCCTGGCATCCCTCCCTGTCTTGTGCTCAATACCAAGTCTTCAGCATCTGGAGATGAAAAAAAATACACTAAGCAGGTAAACGATCCATGCAGTACACGAATATTTTTATTGTCCAGACACGTTGCAATGAGCACATAGATTATAAATGCATCTGACATGCATGTTGGTGCCAGATGTGACCAGTGGTCTGGAAAGCTTGCTTGGCACAGAAGAAAATCATTAAAAACATTTCCAGTTTATTAATGTCTGATGAATGAATGTAAAATAATGTACTGTATAATGAAAGTATCACAATAGATCACCTCAAGGCCAATAAAAAGAAGTTTATACTGCATATTGTGATTTTAATGTCATGGTCTCAACGTCATTGATAGAGACTTAAAACCTGACAAGTCGATTTTAAAATGAGGAATTTAATCTAATCCACACTATCCAACAGGACTGGTTTTAACATATATTAAAAATAATAACCTTTAGCTGGTATTAAAAATAGATGGAAATGTTCCCAAAAAATCACATCAAACTAGACAAACCACATGGAAGACCGGTTTGAAATCCTTCCGCACATCATATTCATTTTGAAGGATTGGAACCGGAACCCTCAGTGTGAACACACACACATTCCAGCACTTGCTTAATTGGGTGAAAGGTGCTATAGAAATGCTATTATTATTATATATATACAGGAAGCATATATCTCATCTCATTGTCAGAAAACGCTCGTCCTGAAGAGTATCGCGGTGAGCCGGAGCCTATCCCGGCAGACACAGAGGGCAAGGCATGGATACACCCACGATGGGACGCCAGTCCATCACCGGGCACTACGGGCAATTTCGTCTGTAAATCAATTAACCAATGCAGCAGCATGTTTTTTGGACTGTGGGAGGAAACCGCAGTGCCCGGCGAAAACCCACGTAGACACGGGGAGAGAACATGCAAACGCCACAAAGAAAGGCACTCGAGCCGAGGTTTGAACCCGGGGCTTCTTGCTGTGAGGAGGCGACAGCGCTACCCACTGGTCCCCCGTGCAGCCTCAGACACGCTGCTGCCGAGGTTAATTGGTCTGCTGAGTAAATTACACCCAGTACCCTGCAATGTACTGGCATCACATCCTGGGTAAAGCTCCACCTTGAACCCTCTGTCTGTCGGGATAGGCTTCGCCTTACCCTAACCCTGTACAGGATTAATGGGGTACTGATACTGAACAGATAATAAACATATATCTATTATCACTACCGCGGAGAATGTGGTAAGGCCAACCAAGGTTCGATTCTCGACTATGGCGACCACCAATTCAGCTTAGGCTACAAAATCTATGTTTTGAGTTAGGTCACGTAAAAAATACGCGTCGTAAATCTGCCTCCACCCGACACAGCCAATCGGAAAGGCTTGCGGTACGTTAAAAAAACCAGTGCCAATTCTTTACCATCTCAGCACACCGGTGCACTGGATAGCAAACCAACCATATTTACAAAGAAATACCACACTGATAATTGCAATCAGCATCATCAGAGAGCTGACAATTGCAATCAGCATCATCAGATAACGCGCACCAATTCGGACTAGTGGCTCTGGAGATGTCTGCCGGTTTTATAGGTCTTATTATATGGGGAGGTTGTAATGTCATCATCGCGTATCCACTTGTGCAAAAACCCGGAGGGTGCAATATATTAGCATGAATTATAATAAGTTACGTTAATGTTTAACTATGCGGGTGTTACGAGTTAGATGAGTGAGATTTATACAAGTGTTTGGGTCAGAGATGTCCTTCTGTGTCGATGTAGGTTTGTCACAGCTCGATGTGTGAGAAGGTAGCAGTGCGCATGGATACAGTGGCCGCTTGAAGTCCAGCAGAAACGGTGCCAAATGTTTCAAATGTTGGTTCTCGTCTAATTCTTTCGAGACGTAAGTCCGGCAAACATGTGTACGACCACCAGATTCTGGTGGACATCAGCAAATGACAATCGTCGAACCTACAAACAACACTGACGGAGGTGCTGCGGGGCCTTAGCATGCTATGAGAATCTGCCTACCATGGCTGTCCGAATAAGGTGAAGATGCCACAGGTGGTATGAGAGGAAATATTATCATGGCAAACAGGCAGGTATCTACGCTACGCTACGGGCTAACTAAACAGAACAACTCTTCCATTCTATTCTCCAATGCCCGTTCCCTGGACAACAAACTGGATTACCTCAGACTACAACTGACCACCCAGCGTGAGATGAGGGGCTGCTGCGTTTTTGTTTTCATGAAAATGTGGCTTCATAAGAACATAATCCACACGGCCATTAAGCTGAACGAACTAACCGCCTTCCGTGTGGATGGGGAAGCCTCGTCCTCCGGTAAGACCCACGGTGGGGGGTTATGTGTTCATATCAACAATGAATAGTGTGTAAACGCTACAGTAATCTCGAGCCACTGCTCTCTCCTGGTAGAATTCCTGATAAGTGTCATCCTTACCTACATAGAGGGAATTTTCCGCAATTATTATCGTGGCTGTGTGCATCCATCCCGGCACTAACACGAAAGAGGCACAGTGCGTTCTCTACGGGGCTATCACCGAACTGCAAACTGCTCATCCGACAGCTTTTTCATTGTGGCTGGAGTTTTCAATCGCGCAGATCTTAAAAAATAGTTCCAAATAAATTCTACCGATATGCTAACTTTGAAGCCGGAGGTGTGAACACGTTGAACCTGGTTTACACGAACATCTGCGATGCCGACAAGGCTGCAACCACCCCCCACCTCGATGACTCAGACCAGCTTTCTGTTCCACAAATTCCAGACCACTGCTCAAATGTGCCAAACTGATGCTACCAGTTGGAGCAACTACAGAATTACAGGACTGTAATGATGTAGGTTTTCACGGCTCGATGCATGATGATTGCTTCGAAAAGCTGCTCTCTCGGGACAGACTAGAATATGTTTAAGGAAGCTGCCACCTAAGGCTATCTTAATCAACCTGGAGGAGTACGCAGCATCGATAACTGGCTACATCGGTAAGCGCACACATGATGTCATTGTCTCCAAGACAATCACCACACGTGCCAACCAGAAACCATGGTTATCCTCAGGGGTCCGTGTAATGACGAAAACTTGCGACGCTGCCTTCACATAGGGGGACAAGGTAGCCCTCTGAACTAGGTCTATTCTTTCCCAAGCTGGCAAGGCAGCAAACCGAATGTAGGCATAAAAAAATCCATGGTCACTTCGTGGATAGCAGACACGTGGCACATGTGGCAGGATATGCAGGCCATCACTGACTAAAAGACTACACCACTGGCCTGCGACAATGATGCCTCCCTCCTGGTTGTGCTGAATGACTTCCGTACAATATTTGAAGCACTGGGCATGCCCACTAGGAAGCCAGGAAGTACATCCCCTGTCCCGGTGACCAGGTATTCTGCCTGTCCACAGCTGACGTCAGGTGTAGTAGCCTATCCAGAGAGAACCCACACAAGGCTGCTAAACCTGACATACCCGATCACTTACCCAGGGAATGTGCAGACCAGCTAGCAGATGTCTTCACTGACACCTTCAACATCTACCGGAGCCAGGCAGTCGTTCCAGCATGCGTCATGGCCACCATTATCATTCCAGTGCCGAAGAAGTCAACAGTGCCCTGCCGAAACGACTATCACCCTTTGGCACTCACGCCCATCATCATGAAATGATTTGAGAGGCCAGTCATAGGCCGCATGAAAGCCAGCCTCCCCACCTCACTAATAGCCTCCAGTTCGCATATCGCCCTAACCGGTCCACGGAGGACGCAATGTCCTCTGCCCTTCATCTGACCCTGTCCCACCTGTAAAACAAGAACACTTGTGTAAAAATGCTGTTATTGACTTTAGTTTAGCATTCAACACAATCATTCCGCTAAAGCTGGTAGGAAAGTTGGTCCTGCTGGATCTGAGCACCTTTCCTCTGAAACTGGATCTTGGACTTTCTGACTCAGACCTCAGGTGGTCAGGATTTAAAAACAACACCTCCTCGACCACCACACTGAGCAACGGAGCTTCCCAGAGCTGTGCTCTGACCCCTGCTGTTCAGACTGCTGACGCAAAACTGCTCCACCAACTACAGTTCTAACCGCATGAATATGTTTGCGGATGGCACGTCAGTGGTGTACTTGATCAGTAACAACAATCAAACCGCATACAGAGGAGATATGGAGCGGCTTGCAGTCTGGTGCAAAGACAGCAACCTGTCTCTTAACGTTGACAAAATGACAAGGATAACCATCAGGAAGGCCCACAAGCCCCCCCCCCCCACTGTTTATCAATGGCTCCATAGTAGAGAGAGTCAGGAGCGCCAAGTTTCTTGGTGTGTATGTTGCAGATGACCTCAGTTGGTTACTCAATACTGCCTCCCTGGCATGAAACCACAACAACGTCTCCACTTCTTTCTTCGACGACCGACGAGAGCCAGCTTTTCTCCCCCCATCCTCTGAAAATTTACAGGGGGAACCATTGAGCGTGTTATGACCAGCTGCATAATTGCCTGGTATGGGAATTGCAATGCCTCTGACTGCATGCCCCTGCAGCGGCTAGTGAATAGAGCTGAGAACATCGTTGAGAACACTATCCCCTCCATCCATGACATCTCCCTCAAACGCTGCACACACAAGGTCTCTAGCATTGTGAAGGACCCCTCCCACGGACTCTTTCTCCTCGTGACATGTGGCAAAAGGTACCGCAGCACCTTGGCCAGATGATCTGCCAGACTCTGCAACAGTTGTTTTTCCCCAAGCCATCAGGCTCCTCAATACCATGCTGCACCATCCTCATCATAACAAAGCAGACTCAGATGACGCCTTCCCCAAAACCTGCACTGGCAACTTCACTTTATTCCACCGAACTCTTCTGCATAATCCTCTGCACAATGTCATCAACCCATATATAGTCTGCGTAGTCTGCGTGTTTTTGTCCTGCCCTGTTGAGTGTGCATTTAGCCTTGTTTTATTTTTGCCAGGAGAAATGTAATTCGTTCCTCTATATATTGTAATTGTATACGGAAGGGATGACATTATAGGTTATCTTATCTTAAACGTTGTATTTCATTGTCAATGATGTTGGGTTGGTGGCCAGCACCACAGTCTCGTAAAGTTTCAAGTTTGCAAAAACCACACACGTTTGTGACATACTATGTGGTGCCAAGCTCCGCGCCGTGCCGTGCCAGGCTAGGTGCACCTGCACACTCACACCCAGCGATGTGTGGGGGGGGGGGGTCGCGATGCCATGTTCTGCAACGACGTGTATATTTAAAAAAAACCGAATTTTTTTGATTGTTGCTGATTTTCCGATCTAATGTCGTTGCTGTTGACGCGCCGTTCTCTCCGCAGCTCTGTGCAGCGCTTTGTGACCCTCGGGTGAAAAGCGAACGATAATTTCAGTTGTTATTTATTATTGCTTTGCCCTCCAACGCACAGGCGTGTTGAGATGGTATAACACTGGCACGTTCTGATTCTATGGATATCATTGTTCACGAAAGCCCTTGTGTTAATGTTACACTACATTCATTCTTCATAAATATCCGAGCACAAGGCGGGGGAATACCCAGCATGTGACGCCAGTACATTGTCGGGCACACTTATTGCGGCAATTTACTTCGCAGACCAATTAGCAGCGTGTCTTTGGACGGTGGAAGGAGACCGGAATACCCGATAATCAATCAAAAATATAATCTATGGACTGTACAAACACACCATGTACCCGACACGCACAATAGGAGTAAACAGAAACCATAAACGTAATAGAACGTATATCATAGAGGTCACGCAGATCAATTGCATCAATAAAACTACGAGTACCCGAACTGTGGAAGACCTTGTTCCAAGCGAGTCATTCGTTCCTTCTGCCGTCTCAAGGACTTAGTTTTCTTCTGACATTACTGTTTTGACCAGGATTTCATCCTGGTGTGCTTCTCGTAATTCTGACAACTCTCTGAAGTTTCAAAAGAGTAATCAATTACAGCCAAGATAAAACAAACCTTTGTGTTTATGCGCACAGTTTGCGCTTAATGATCGGAACCGAGTTCCCTCGGTACTAACAGATACATTAGGACACTTGCTCTCTTGTATAGATAATATAGAGTATATAGCTAAAGAATAACAGGCCTGGTCAGGGTACACAGATTGCTGTCGGTCTAGTCTAGACCAAAGACAGAGAGCATTAGCCGAATGGTTATTTCGATGGGGTAACCTCCACCGTGGAGATGGAGTACAAGTCAGGTCGGGTGGACTATTACAATGACGAACATCGCGAGACGGACGGCGACTTCCATTCAACAGTGCTGACGATGATTATGACAACAACAAAAAAAAACCCACTTTACACCACTATGAGCCCCCAGCTGCTCCGAACAGCTGTCGCCTCGACTAGCGAACAAGGCCGCGCGGACATGGCATCGCAAACTCAACCGGCACGACGGCCTTGCAACTCGGCCGCCGCTCGGGCAGCATCCCGGGCGGGCTGTCGCTCACCTCCCCCCCCTCCTCCTGTCTCCTTCCTCGTCGTAAGTCTCGTCTGGAGTTCCTTGGTGTTTCTCTTCCACGGCGCAGCCGGCAGCTTCCCCACGAACCACCACCACCGCCTCCTCCTCCTCCCCCTCGTCTCCCGGAACCCCGAGCAGGTGACAAGCGCGCATGCGCACGACGCGCTGCCAATAATGCGCTCACAACACGGTGGGCGGGCCGATAAAACGTTTCACATACAAGATTACAACAGGTTTTACCGTATAAGATTACAATAGGTTTTACCGTATCTGGCGATTATGCAGGTGTTAAGATCTTAACACCTGCATAATATATCTGAGCACAATGCAGGTGTTAAGATCTTAGCACCTGCATAATCGCCAGATACGGTGAAACCTATTGTAATCTTATACGGTAAAACCTGTTGTAATCTTGTATGTGTAATTGCTAGGCAATTATGCAGGTCTTAAGATCCCAAACACAAAAATAGACACATTTTACAATGCGTCCAGTTTGCAAAAGCCACACATACTAGTGGCAAAGTTTGCAAACAGGTAGCTTTGATAACCTATGCATTGTCCTTCAACTGACCGACCTTCATCTGGCAGTGGCTTCCTTTTGAGCCTATTTGCCGGTGTCAGTCGTTGCCAAAAGGCAGTCAGTCTTAACACCTGCATAATCGCCAGATACGGTAAAACCTGTTGTAATGTTATATACGTAAACTGGCAAAAAAGTACCCAAAACGTTTCACATTTGGTACTCGCGTTGTAACGAAACTACACATTAAGGATAAATTAATTCGGCAAAAAAAAAAACACACACTTTCCTTAAAGATGATTGAATGTCTACGTGGCATCCGCTCGGTGATTTGTTTTTGCATTTAGCATTTTTAATTAGAAAATTCATTTCTTTGTAAGTTTTTTGGACAATGGTCCTGCAGCTCAGTCAGTGCAATGTGGAAGGGGTCATCGCCCAAAATGTCTCATCTCATCTCATTGTCAGAAACCGCTTAGTCCTGCACAGGGTCGCGGTGAGCCTGAGCCTATGCCAGCAAACACAGGGCGCAAGGCAGGGATATACCCACGATGGGACGCCAGTCCATCACCGGGTACCCTTGGTGAACTGCCTTGCACCCTGTCAACATAATAATAATAATAATTGCACTTCTAGAGCGCTTTTCACCCGAAGGTCACAAAGCGCTGCACAGAGCTGTGGAGAGAACGGCTTGTCAGCAACAACAACGACATCAGGTCAGTGGCCCACCGAGCTGCTCAGTGACCCACTGAACCGCTCTATGACCCATCGAGTCACTTAGATGCTCGTTGAGCAAATCAATGGCCCACTAAGCCACTCTGCCCCATTAAGCTGCTCAGTGGCCCATTGAGGTACTCTCTGACCTATTGAGCCGCTCAATGGAGCATTGAGCCGCTCTGTGGCCCATTGAATCACTCAGTGTTCTATTGAGCCACTCAGTGGTCCATTGAGCCGGTCAGTGGCCCATTGAGCCACTATCTGCCCCATGGATCTGCTCAGTGACCATTGAGCAAATCTTTGACCTACTGAGCTACTCAATGGCCCACTGAGCCACTCTGTCCCCTTTTGACCTGGTTTTTGGCCCATTAAAACGCTCAGTGGTCCATTGAACCGCTCTGTGACCCATCGAGCCACTCTACGCCGTTAAGCTGCACTGCGATTGAGCCACTCAGCGGCCCACTGGGCCACTCTATAGCCGATTGAACCGCACAGTGGCTTATTGAACCGATCATTGGCCCATTGAGTCACTCTCTGCCCATTTAGCTGCTCAGTGGCCCATTGAGCCACCCAGTGACCCACTGAACCTCTCAGTGGCTCATTTAGTCGCTCTGTGACACATTGAGCCACTGTCTGCACCATTGGGCTGCTCAGTGGCCCATTGAGCCATTCTTTGACCTATTGAGCCACTCACTTGCCCATTGTGCCTCTCTGTGGCTTATTGATGGGCTTGCTCAGTTTCAAGGACAATGCATATATTACTAAAGCATGTTGTTTGAAATCTTGATAACCAAGTGTGTGGTTTTTGCACTTTATGAAAAGTATCTATTTGGTGTTTTTAAGAATTGAACACTATTATTACCAGGAAAAAATGGGTAAAGCCTCTTCTTTTTTACAACTCTTAACTGGCAAAAAAATACCCACAGCAATATTTAATATTACAATTTATAACACGCACAGAATTCGTTCAATGTCGAATATATTCAATTAAAGACAGATGGAACCTGAGAAAGCTTCACGAATTTGCGTGTCATCCTTTCGCAGGGGCCATGCTAATCTTCTGTGTATCGTTCCAATTTTAGAATATGTACTGCCAGAGTAAGTACCTGCGAGAGCCGGTTTAGCCTACACCAACATTTGTCAGACACTGGGTCCTATATATAATTATATTTTAAGCCAATTAAGTGCTGTAAGTTATGGGAGAAAACTGAAGAACTCGGAGAACCCGGAGAAAAAAAAGAGAACTCGGAGAAAGTCTATGAAGAACAAGGGGAGAACACACAAAGGTGACTGAGATGGGAATTTAACCGCCTGGGGCAAGACCTTCATTCTGCGAGGCGAGGATACTCCCACTGCTCCATCCTGCTGCCAAAGAAGAGGTACAGGTGTACCGTTCAGTGGGAAAGTTGAGTTATTATTATGAAAAGTAACATTTCGTGATTTGTGAACAAGTCATATTACACGACTGAATAGAATGACAACTATTTTTTTAATTTTGCAAATCTTCACATTCTTAATTGTTTGGTAATCTCCTTGCAAAAGTCAGTTTTTTTTATATAAACGTGATTACATGGATCACTGACATTTTAGCGTTTGAATAGATCAATATTTAATTTAAAAACATGAGCTGATGTTATTGACCATGTGACAAATCTGTCAGGCACAGGACTGGTTGATTTGAGTTGCATGGACATGTGGGCTTGCTTTGATTGAAGCTGCCTTATGAAAGAACAAATCCATCGTTTAAGCTTTTCAATACTGCTCTAGCAAGTGCTCTTTATTAAAGACTTTTGGATTTCACAAAAGCAACCATGTGCATAAGCAACGCATTATATGCTTTCCAAAGCTACACAGCAAAAAATAAATATAAAAATATCACTTCCAAAATGCACGACCTAAAATAAAACTAAAACATTTTACTAGCCTCAAGAAGTGGCCGATAGCAGAAACACACAGAGAACCATTAACACTTGAGGGAAAATACACACAGACATCGGGATGTTAATTGAGAAGGCCCGAGAACATTGGAGTTCATAGCATTGAGTGAAAATGCCTAAGAATTTGTAGAATTTACACAATTTACCGGACATACCTGTGGCTTAGAGAACTAACAAGGCTGCTCAGAAAAAAAACATAAGAATAGGGAGTTTTCATTTAAATTCTACGTACAGTACTTACAACACATATACAAGACATTCACAACGATGTGCAGCTGTGCTTTGTTTTGTGTTTCGTGAGTTTAACGTATTACTGCAATGCTTAACTCGTATACATTGGAAAATCCCACGAAAATCCAAGAAAAGATTGATTGATTCAAGATTGATTGAATGATGGGTTGATGCAACCTCATATATTTGCAACGTGTTGTAAGGTTAACACGATATCATATAGCCATAGTATGGTGTGATACACAGACCAATTATAATAACGGCGAAAAGGGATAAACTAAACTGCTGCCTACCATGTGTATGTATGTATGTATGAATACAGCAAATTATAGAATTAACTTTATTAAATAGGCTTTATTAATAATCAAATGGCTACAATGGCAGTGCAAAATACAAGTTTATTTTCATAATGTGTATTAATACATCTCATACATGAAAAGTTATACATTATTGTGTGTTTAATTACCCTTATAATTGTTCTAACTATCCTGTAATACAAAAAGAATAGTTGCTTTCAATCTGTGAATAACTGTCACTGGTCTATATGATGTAATCATATGGTGTGGACATTGTATTTTCGTTCATTTTTCACTAGGCGAATGAATGCCCATTTATTTATCCGTTATAAAACTCTCAGATATCACGAATGATTACTTTGGCCAATTGGATTTATCCACGAATCAATGTGTAACACAAACATGGTTCGGCCTGAAAGGAAGAGAGTCAGCATGCTTGCCATGAAGCCAGTTTGCATGGATTTCAAGGCTGAATATCACTATCGCATGATGCTTTTTGATCCTCGGGTTAAAATAACTCTTAGAAGTGCAAATATTATAATTCTACAGGGCATCGCTCCTGTACGGGGCAAAAATCCATGACCTTGTTTAGAGTGGGAGCATAGGAAAGCCAGTGGGGCAATGGAGGTGAGGTGTACTGCATTGTATAGCCAATGTAACAACGCTCACTTCGCATTGGTGACACAGATTTGGAGCAACATCGTGGTGGCCGAATCTCATGATTATATGAGGAGTGGCAGAGCGTGTCCCTGTGGTGCCTGCTTCGTGGTTGTCAATCGGGCACTTGAGTCGTTACAAGATCCACGGTCGTTTCCGGGTGACCAAGTATCCGCGTCCTCCACGGTTTGTGCAGATGACGTTTCCGGTTGCACAAATGTCAAACGTTAAGCGTAATGAGTAACGACACTCGATGTCTTACGTGCGTTCCGCTCTGGCTCTACATTGTTGAGGAAAGGCTCTGACACCCATCGCCCATTTGGAGTGATGGCACTCTAGATTGATCGCAGTTTGTATATAAAATGACTTGACTACAAATATGAATTAAAAATGGGGTCAAGTCCTCAG
>JAZEWT010000008.1:3234036-3261733 GCA_036362905.1 Mordacia mordax | reverse complement strand
TAACTCTTAACACTGTCGATAACGGCCGACATTGAGATATTTGCCTAATACCATTTATAAAATGGGGTGGCACGGTGGCCCAGTGGGTAGCGCTGTCGCCTCATAGCAAGAAGGACCCGGGTTCGAATCTCGGCTCGGGTGCCTTTCTGTGTGGAGTTTCCATGTTCTCTCCCCGTGTCCGCGTGGGTTATCGACAGACACTCCGTTTTCCTCCCACAGTCCAAAAAACATGCTGCTGCACAGGTTAATTGGCTTGCAGACTAGATTGCCCGCTGTACCCGGTGATGGACTGGCGTCCCATAGTCGATATATCCCTGCCTTGCGCCCTGTGTATGCCAGGATAGGCTCTGGCTCACCGCGACCCTCTACAAGACTATGCGTTTTCTGACAATAAGATGAGATGAGATTTATAAATTGTAACTCATGTGAGAGGGAATAACACTCACAATTGCACAAGCGAATTCAGCAACTAAGAGGCTAAGGTGTACTGGCCAGGAGAGTAATCGTGGCTTATGAAGTGAGACCGGAGCACTTTCTGTTTTTTGTTGTTGTCGGGGAGGAGGTGACAGTGCTGTGAGGGTCATGGAGCATTGGGGGGCGGCCGTGCTCTCAGTTAGACGTTGGGGGAGGGAGTGGTCTGGTGCACTTTGTAAGAAGGTTGCAAGCGAACAACAATCCACTGGCCTCCGTTCCCAAAGCTGACCCGCAACAAGCATGATGAGCGCACCGTTAGAAATCAGGGGGCTGTGGATGTTCTGCATCGTCCTTCTCATCCTCGGTGTTTCCTCGGCTCAGAGAGTGAGTACTTGTTAACGTTTACATGACACCAGTACACACAAGCCTGATCGACGTGAGACACGCAGATGGGATTGCTATAAAATGCAACATATAATAAATTCAATCATTCGATTGATATCTGGTGCAATTTCACAATATTTTAATATGTTCACCCGTTTAATGTTATCTTGCTTATGCTTATCAAGGTGTTTTTTTTTTACTACAGATATATCTTGCGCTGTCATAACTTTCTTACGTCTCCCCACAGGGCAGCTGTTAATAAGAGCAACACCTTTCAACGATTCCTTCCAGCTAAACTGATTAACTTTAACTTTACTGGGTTGCGTGGGCATTGCTCTTCACACTGCAGGCTGTCATCTTAAATGTGATTTTTTTTTTTTAAACCTGAACGTCGTCGATGCACTCAGGTCGAGAAATTGAATTCCATTTAGTTTTGTTCGGTGGAAAAAATATATTAGCTTGCTATGTTTGGATAGCTATATCTTGTATCCGTGGGAACTGATACGTACGGTTAAAACACGTTCAACAATGTTTTGTCAAACTTTGCACCTTTATATCGTTTTGCAATGCATGGGCATTTTACAGAGAGCAAATGCTTTTGGAGATGAAGTAATAACCTCAAGTTTCAGCAAATTTCTACATTCATTTTACGTGAAAATAAGTTCAAATATGCACGAATATATTAAAACTTTGATGAGGAAAAGGTTATATTCCAAGCTTTAGCAGATGAATCCTAAAGAAGCTAAATAATACAGAATTGAAGCCAATGTACTCAGGGATAAAGAGTAACTGCATTCATGCACAAGTTTGACTTTTAGTATTCTATTATATCCACTTTACCATATTTAATTTCTCAATTGTGCTGTTTATATTTAATAGTAACTAGGTGTTTACCATAGTTATATATTTGATGTTATATATTATAAGGGCACAGCTATCGCAATGACCTGATTAATTTGTCTTCAATGCTGAAGAAATCAGAATTTGTGTAAAACACTGCTGCAAATGCACTGAGGAAGGATTGCGCACAGTGAGCTTCGTGAGGGGGCAACGTGCTGCGGTGACCTTTTCTGGCCGTCATACGTGTGCCGTTGTGGCCGAGTTTCACGGTTTTAATCTGGCGGTCGCACTGGACCCTACTGCATTTTCTGCTTATTTGGTCACCATCATGTGGAGCGGGAGTGCAGCGGTTGAAGCCGGCCACCCGAGTTCGATTCCCGCTCACTGCCAATTCCACGGACGATTTAGTGACCTTGTCCTGCTCAGCCTCAAAGGGTGGCGTGTGTGTAAACAATGCCAACAGGGAGAAAGAAGGGCCTGGCCCAGGCACCCACTCGCGTGCAGTTCTGACCTTTATAGGTGAAATCTAAAAGCAATTTATCCCACACTGTGTTAAATATATACGCGTGATCTTTGGCTTTATAACCATAATAATACTAGGCTGTGCCGTCTGCTTCACAATATCGGGCTTTTAAGATTAACGGACATCATTCCCAATAGTAGGCCATTGTGTGCCTGGGAAAGTGTCCAAATTTGCCAACTTGAAAAATTACCCACAAGTTATTAATTTGGGAGTATTCATAGGAATCGTGCCTCAATTCATCCTTGCAAATGGCACTATCCTGTTTTCTTGACTCATCACCTAGTTAAGCGCTTTATATTCAGTGTCAAATGAGATCATACAGTGTTGGAGTGAATGTAAATGCATTAATAAACCGTTATTGTTGTTGATGTGCCGTTCATATGCCGTTGTTGTTTTTGACATGACTCTCTCACGGCAGCTCTGTGCAGCGCTTTGTGACCCTCGGGTAAAAAGCACTCTATGAATGCAATTATTATTATATCATTATCATTTTATCTAGAAGAAGACAGTTTTTAATCATCTATTTACCCAGTGGGAAAGTTATTTGCTTTCTTATTTATTTCTGTTGTAGCGTTTTGATTAGTATTATAGTAACATAACAATTAGGCTTTCACAGCCAATATCAATCTCATCTCATCTCATTATCTGAAACCGCTTAATCCTCTATAGGGTCACGGTGAGCCGGAGCCTATCCCGGAAACACAGGGCGTAAGGCAGAAATACACCCGACGACTGGACGCCAGTCCATCGCCGGGCATTGCGGGACAATTGTAGTCTGCGAGCCAATCAACCTATCCAGGAGCATGCTTTTGGACTGTGGGAGGAAACCGGAGTACCCGGCGAAAACCCACGCGGACACGGGGAGAGCATGCAAACTCCACACAGAAAGGCACCCGAGCCGAGAGATTCGAACCCGGGACCTTCTTGCTGTGAGGCGACAGCGCTAACCACTGGGCCACCGCGCCGCCCGCCAATATCAATATTTGTGATTAAATATTAGATTAGGCGATGCTATCAAATAAATTCTGAGACTGTCTTCAACTTACGGCTGAGTAGAATAAATAATAATTAGCTCGCATGCATGTCATAATTGAATCCGTTTTATTGAGTTGGTGCAATGCACAACAAAATATTTGGTTGAGCATTGCATAACCGAACTCAGAAAAAAAAATCAATTCAGTCAGAAGTGAATTTGCAAAGTCTAAGGCCATAGCATCTGCAATGCAACTGATCTTGTCAAATCTCAGAAGCTAAAGTAAAGCTGAGGTTGGATATACTGTAATCAATAGTGCTGGGATTGGTGACCATGCGTATAAAAACAGCTGTCATGCTGAAGTGGAGGCCACGTTATCAACAGAGGGCAGTGCAGCAAAATCATTGGCCTATGTTCGAACGCCTAACTCTCCTGCGTGCCTTCACTCATACTAACCAGCATTATAAAGTATGGCTAGTAATCTTCATTATTATTACTTTAACCCACTGGCGGGTGGGGAAACCCTCATATAGCAGTGGACTAATAAAAGAGGTTTTGAAAGAAGTGACTGGGCTGCAAAACACTAACATGTTAATATCGTAATGGTATAAATAGAAAATAGAGTTTCGTTTTCGTTACGGAATAAAGTGGCATTATAACTTACCCGATGTGATAGAACACTACTTAACCTGTATGCAATATCTCCATTCATGCATACCCTCTAATTTCTCAAAATGTATGAATATACCTTCTCTTGTAGCCCACTAATACTGCATTGTGTACACATTTACAATGCTATCGGTGTGTATTGCGCATTACAGTGATAATACTTATTAAATTCTATATTAATCATAATAATTGCACTTCTGGAGCGCCTTTCAGCCGAGGATCACAAAGCGTTGCACAGAGCCGTGGAGAGAACGGCATGTCAACAACAACAGCAACATATGAACCGCATAGCAACATTAAATGTTTTGAGTTTATTCGTTTTTGTTACAAATCTGAGCTGTGGAGAGAACGGCATGTCAACAACAACATCAGAGTAGATCAATAAAAAACGTTATTCTTGCTCTCACTGCAGCACTCACACCATTTATATGTGAGTGTTGTATACAATTTTATCTAGCACTGGAATATTTAACATTGTGATGCTATTAAGGCAATTGGTGTCTAATTTGGTATTCTACACCAATTTGTCAAAATAGGCCAGGTTTTCACTGTTTTCCACAGACAATTTCTTCAGCCCCAGGTTTCTCTGGCATGGTGAGACCAGCGTTTTATTATCTTAGTTTCCCCATTCACCAAATTATCCAAATAACAAAACCCTCGAAAAACGTCAGATGCACCCAGAATTGTGTCGAATATTAAGTTACACAAATCAATACACACAAATACATTCATATTGCATAATACTGATGCGTCAACGTCGGCTTTAAAACAGAGAAAAACAGTAGGTACTGTATTTATAGATTGCTGCAGTGCATTTCACTTGTTGCCCTTTTAGCAGTTACAAGGCAATTGTCTGTCGTGTGAGATTCCACTTTGCTGTTGCCGTTGTGTTGCGGATGCTGTTGTTGTGACTAACGGCAGGTACAGGCCGTGATACCCTCACGACCTCTCGGGGAGCCCAACCCTCAACGATCTCCGGGGCCCCCCGGCATCCCGGGGGTTCCTGGTGTGGATGGCATTGATGTAGGCAGACTTTTGTTGCAAACCCCCCCCCCCACCAACTGCCTCTCCATGTCTCGCGTGACACGATCGCTTCTGCCACCCACAATGCCAAAATATCAACTTTCATCTCATTAACGAGACGAATACACGGCTGCAGTAACTTGAAACAACGCAACTCTGAACAACGTATCCCACACATACACACTTTTCAGGGCAGCAAAGTGGCGCAGTGAATGGCGCTGCAACCTCACAGTAAAAAAAACCCCAGGTTTGATTCCCTGCTCGAGTGCCTTTCTGTGTGGAGTTATCGTGTTCTCTCCCTGTCTGTGTGGGATTGCGCTGGATACTCCAGATTCCTCCCACCATTCCAAAGACATGCTGCTGCCTCGAGTAATTGGCCTGACTAAATAGCCCCCAGTGCCCTGTGTGCGATGGACTCGCGGCCCATCGTGGGTATAGCTCTGCCTTGTTCCGTGCCCGCCAAGATAGACTCTGGCTCCCCACAACAGCGGTTACTGATAATTATGATTACAAAATTTCCTTTACTGTGCAAAGTACCTAACTTAGACGCTGCCGTGGTATAATGGTCACCACACTGGGCTGGCTATCTAAATGTCGCAGGTTCAATCTCTTGCCACCGGCAGTTGAAAAAAATACATTTCTTATATTGGCCCTGTCCACAGTGAGCATACCGTACATACAACTAGGAAGAGGTGGGAGTAACCATACTGGCAGTGGGATATCTACTTCCTAGTTGTATGTCCAGCGTGGATGAGTAGGCCAAATTTTAGAAATCCCAAATCCAGAGGTTGCAAGCTCACTGGGTACGTTTTGCTGTAATAAAACGCATCTGTTTATCTACATACCATGGACCATTTTGTGGGGTTCTGTACACTTCTCCGATATGCTAAACAATCATTAAAGGAATTAGCTAAGCATTACAATCCAGGGCCCTCCTGAAAAACTGATTTGAAAAGCAATGAGGCCATCTGGAATCAACAAGGCATCATAATATTATTTTTTACAATAATTTATACATTTGCAAGCGTTTGTATTCTTATTACGCAGTTGCATACCATTATTTAGATGATAATAATAATAATTGCATTTCTAGTGCGCTTATTCTAATACTATTGTTAAAACCAAACAAAATTATCTTTGTATTGTGTTGTCTATAACCGTATGTACTGCATATTCTTCACCATTAACTTATTTGAACTGCATTCATGTTTTGTTGTAGGGAGAGCGTGGGCCTCCTGGCCTCCCTGGTTCAAAAGTGAGTCGTCCCTATAACCCATCATAATCTACACTTGGATAAACGAATGGAGGCACATTGCAATAGGTCCATGAATGAATTCCAGTGCCGAGCTCTGCTGGTTATGAGAGAGAGAGAGAGAGGGCTACAGGAGAGAGTTCGTGTAGTTTTACTCTTTTTGTGTTGAAGGAGTGCAAGATCTCGTTTAGGTTGCATGGATACAATCACACTACTGTGGATCGTCCCATTAACTTTCCATTTATGAAGCAGATGTGCGCATCGGCCTGCTGATGTAACGCGGCGCATGTTTTATATAGTGTAATGATGTTTGGAAGGCGAGGCATAATAAGAGGCGCCCATTGAAACGGGATTCATTTCAAAGGATTTTGAAATTTGTTTCTGTGTAATTAACATATGGGCGTCCTTGCTGTGAGGCGACAGTGCTACTCACTGGCTCCTCACACACAGCAAGGTCCCCTTGATCGATTACCGGCTCGGGTGCCTTTCTGTGTGGAGTTTGCGTTTTCTCTGCCTAGGGTTTTGTCGGGTTTTCCGGTTTCCTCCCAACCTCCAAAGACACGCTGCTGCCTAGGTTAATTGCTCTACTGACTTAATTGCTTCCAGTGCCCTGAAATGTACTGGCGTCACATCCTGGGTATACCCTCGCCTTGCCCCCTCTGTCTGCCGGGAGAGACTCCGCCGCCCCCCCCCGCGACCCTGTACAGGATAAAGCGGTACTGATAACGACGATGATTAACAAATTAAAAGCGGCAAGTTCTCAATCACAAAGGGATCGAAATGCCTCATGTTTTAGCATTTACAGAGTCAGCTGAAGCAGCTCACTCGATATTGGATTTGCACCTCTGATGAAGTGCAATGCTGTTTGATCGAAACGTCATATGTTGATATTAAATTCAGTGATAAAAAGTTCAAAGCCACCTGTGAGGTGCTTTACTGGTCATAATTTTATGAGCACATTGGCACGTACAGATAATATCTGTGTAAACGTGACAATCATGTCGGGTGGTCTCGGGCTTACAGACAAGGAATTTGGAATAAAACTACCATACGTCTCCTAACCCAACCAAATATTGATTCACAAACGAATTATATTACATGCCGATCACATCCTCTGGACCATGATAGTGGCTGTAGAGTAGGAAAAAAATACAACATATATTCCTTCTCCCTTCATCCTACGCCCTATGTCGCTGCTGTTTAACTATTGGTCCGGTGTTTACAAAGGAAAGTGTGGATTGTTTAAGCAGTGATTCACTTTGCTTGTGTCAAACAGGGCCCGAAGGGAGAGCCAGGAGAGCCGGGACGGAGCGGCCCTTCGGGCGTTATTGGCCTCCCGGGAGTGGACGTGCGTGAGCCTCTCTCTTTGCTCGATTTATCCGAGAGCGACTCAACCTGGAGCCACCAGTGGCGGGGTCACACGAGAAACCAATCTGTTGTGATATTGGCTTTACACGGGGTTCGCATAAGACCACCAACGTTACTCAACAACATGTACACAGGGAGCAAATGCGACCTCATCATGAACTGTGCTCATCTCATTGTCTGAAACCGCTTAGTCCTATACAGAGTCACGGTGAAGCCGGAGCCTATCCCGGCAGACACAGGGCGCAAGGCAAGGATATACCGACGATGGGACGCCAGTCCATCGCCGGGCACTGCGGGGCAATTTAGCCTGCGAGCCAATCAACCTATCCAGCAGCATGCTTTTTGGACTGTGGGAGGAAATCGGAGTGCCTGGCGAAAACCCACGCGGACACGGGGAGAGCATGCAAACTCCACACAGAAAGGCACCCGAGCCGAGAGATTCGAACCCGGGACCTTCTTGCTGTGAGGCGACAGCGCTAACCACTGGGCCACCGCGCCGCCCGAACTGTGCTATGGAAAGAAAAAAAATGTTTTGTCGGAAGTGACTCAGAAAATCAACTTTGTGGAAAATAACTTAACTATAATTAAGATAGGTAAATGCAGGCTGGTGAAAAAGTAATTACGTAGAGCTTTGTATTAATTAACTTATATACATACGCCTCAGGAAAAATGAATCATTCACAGGCGAACAGTTGCATGAGCAGCAGGGTCTACAATGGATACAATTATTGCATTAGCATGCTGCTTATTAGAACACATTCATCACACGATGAATGTGTGGGAAATTAAAACGTTTATGCAAATCAAACACACTATAATGGTTTTCACATCACATGAATATTTACACGCAAGTTTAGCGATCTAGCAAGAAATTTGTTACCCCATTGTACGGGTAAACCGCTATTACTTTTATACTGCATACATACTGACTGTACGGACACGAATGCAGACCTGCTCATCACTCAGCACGTTGTCACTCTCTGGCAGGGCATAGCAGGCGTCACAGGACCTCCTGGGGAACGTGGTCACCCTGGCCCAAAGGTACTTTCTGTTGAAACATTGATAATGGTTTACATCCGTTGTTAATCCAATGCTGGATAGAGTCACTGCTCCACATTCCATGTTGGTTTGTGGAAGTTGTGTGAGCATACGTCAGTGCAATGGACAGAGGGTTGGTGAAGGTCTGAGCCCAGGACTGGTTCAAATATCTGTGGCCAATGACGTTGGCTGTGTCAGGGGCTGGGGCGCATGTCGGGTGGGAACACAGCAAAGTACAATAACCACTGTGCTTCTCCTGCCAGCTAACTCAGATCAGTAGATAAAACAATCTTAATATTTCGGCATGGTGGGACATGTCTGTGTTCTGTAGACTTTTATCAAGGTTGGTGAAACATGAAGCGATGGAACGTCCATTTAAAGTGTGAAATAAGGTTGATGTAGGAGACACTGTAGTGGATTGGTTTCTGACCAATGTGTGTTCTCTCTGGAAGAGCTAGGTTTTCTCCGGGTGCACACTTTAAATAAACTCTCAGCACGTGGAGTGAAACGTTCAACATCACTTTACACGTGGTGCAACACAAAAGGCACATCAAAGAGAGCAGCCTAAAATCTCAAAGTAGGAACCTCCTAACAAAAAAGGAGACTCATCTCATCTCATTGTCAGAAACCGCTTAGTCCTGACCAGGGTCGCGGTGAGCCGGAGCCTATGCCGGCAGACACAGGGCGCAAGGTAGGGATATACCCACGATGGGACGCCAGTCCATCACCGGGCACTACGGGCAATTTAGTCTACAAGCCAATTAACCTATGCAGCAGCATGTTTTTTTGAACTGTGGGAGGAAACCAGAGTGCCTGGCGAAAACCCACGCGGACACGGGGAGAGAACATGCAAACTCCACACAGAAAGGCACTCGAGCCGAGATTCGAACCCGAGACGTTCTTGCTGTGAGGCGACAGCGCTACCCACTGGGCCACCGTGCTGCCTAAAAAGAAGACTTTGATTCTGTACATTTTTCTAGGTGTATATATTACAATGCCTCGTGGCAGCACATTCGTTACTTTGTTACAGAAATTACCACTTTGAGTCTGGCTGCTCTGGTCTTTACAGCTCCTTTGGTTACCGTAAAATATGCTGTTCTGACCTTCATAGGTGCCCGATAACAGCACTTGACCCTACAGCCTGTTGAGACTTTATAGTGGATCTTTGTCTTTGATACATACCTCCAGTTGATGTCAGAAATGAGGAGGCGATTGTTTGCCAAAATCATGATCCAAATTTGCCGCAATTAACTCAGTTGGAATTACACACGTCTATAATCAACTCCTAGTGACAGAGCCATGTTTGCTCGCAGGCCATGTGCTCAGTCATCTTGTACCACACAGGAACAGCTGCCACTGGGGGTGCCCTTTGAAATATTTGGGATAACATGAAGTGGTATTTTCCGAGACACGCTGGAGTTTAGGGCACAATGTCAAACGCAAATGATAATTACGTGTTTATATGTAATCAAATGGGTGCATGAAAAATGGTTTTCCACTTAAATGTGCAGTGTTCAGATGAATTATTATAACAACATGTGGTTAGACTGTTGATTTTGCATGTTGATGTTAGTTATAAATACATTCATAAGCGTTCCTGATCTTTAATCAATAGCAGCATAAGAGCAAGGGTAATTTCACCAGAAAAGCACTGCCAGTGTACACTTGTTTCTTGATCTGGTACATTAAATGGTGAAATGACAGTACCGAAAAGAATTTGTACCACCAAAAATCTCTGCCAGAAAGCCTATACCTATGATCAGATCACCTGAAATTCATACAATATCGTCATGTTTCGGAAGCAAGTGTGAACCTGGATAGTGAGTGCATGTGGGGAGCCACCACCACGCATGAAGCAGGTGCTGTACGCTGCTGCAGAGATATCTTGTCAGCAGAGGGCAGCTCAGTAAAATCTATTTTTCAACTCTGCTATGGTCGAATACCTATGCTCGGCACCTTCAATAAATTGTGCTGTGCTGACCGTGGTGGTGAAGTAGGGCCAAATAACCCCCACGACGAGCGAGCCTTCGTTTGATAAAGATTAGCTCATGTACAAAAAACAGACAATATATAAAGCAATATTTAATATAAGGTTATAATGATAATTAAACATTGTGTCATGCTTTAGCATTTCCACTTCAAATTGCCAAATAAGGTGGCTACTGAACAGGAGGAATCATTAAATTCGTCAGAAGTCTGGTTGATTAAGCTTGGTGATATCAAATGAATCACCACCGTTATCCTTGGCCCAGTGGGTAGTGCTGTCGCCTCACAGCAAGAAGGTCCCGGGTTCGAATATCGGCTCGGGTGCCTTTCTGTGTGGAGTTTGCATGCTCTCCCCGTGTCCGCGTGGGTTTTCGCCGGGCACTCCGGTTTCCTCCCACAGTCCAAAAAACATGCTGCTGCATAGGTTAATTGACTTGTAGACTAAATTGCCCGTAGTGCCCGGTGATGAACTGGCGTCCGATCGTAGGTATATCCCTGCCTTGCGCTCTGTGTCTGAGATGAGACCACTGTTATCCTTTCATACTACACTGAAACGACTCGGCCAGACCCCCATCTGTGACGAATGAAGCTGCGCAAGTGCCTTTAGTTGAATAAATCAATAAAATGTCAATACCTTTAATTAATGAAATCTAAACTATGGGGACAACTGTTCGCTAGTGCACAGATAATGAAAAAGAGAAACGGTTTTACTGTACCTGACATTATCAGGACGGGTAAAGCTTTTTGCTCCTTTTTATAATGAAACATTAATATTAAAAATTAAATAAAAATATATTTAATGAATATTAATTGCTGTTAAACAAAATTCTGTTGTTTAAACTTACTAAAATGTGTTTTTTTATGGACAGTAATGTATGTTATGAATCGTATGCTCCATATTGTGGCGTAAATGCAATTGACAAGTTAGGATAAGGTTATTCCAGTGTTATGGATTCTGGCATTGTGGCACCATGATGGATGAGGGTCAGTATTCGAAAGCCTTCATCTTTGCCTTGTCAGACGAGTGATACTGATGCACGAACTGATATACTCTGGGCCTTTTGGTTTGTTTTAATGACGAGAAAAAAGGCTGACATAGCCCTTAACGAAACCGTGTCACCAAGGAGATGTAAATTATAATGCCACACAATCCAATGTTTGGTTCCTATGACATTTGTGCTGAGGAATTCAGGAAAGGAAAGAGAGGCTGTGTGTTGTTTAATCTCTCACTTGAAGGCTAATGACAAGTCAAACATTTAAAATCCAAGGCAACTTTACACACACGCCAAAGCAGTTTGTTGACAGCGTTGACTTGCAAACAATCACTGGAGAATGAAGGACTGCTGCCTTGTATTGCCCGGTTTCCTGCCAGGGAATGCTACTGATTAGGCAAACACAACAGGGATATACGCTACTTATTCCATAACGTTGGTATGAAGAGTCAATAAAGTAATGGAGTCAAACATATTTAATAATTATACTCCACGTCCACACATGAGCTTGTGTGTGGTATTGGTGTTTGTGGGTCCCGTGTTTTACATTGGACGTGCCAATGGCGTCTCGCAGCATTCGATTAACAAACCCAATTCTGTTGATGAGGCTTAGTTTGCTGAAACTGCTTCAGAGTTAACATGTCGCTTAATGTTATAGGTCTTGAAAGCTATAGGATAATTGGTCACAATGTTTTGCTTATAGCAACAGCCAGCAGAAATTTGGTAACTGCCTGATGCATCAAGGAGAAGGAGAGTTTTACACCAATTTAACTTCCACGAATTAATCCAAAAACAGCAACTATGAAGTGTAATATTGCTTGATAAAGCTTATGTTAGGATGTTTTTTTCCATGTTGAGATATAGACTAGAGGTCTGCTTCCATTCAAGTGCGTTTGCCGTCAGTGTTGGTGTTTGACAGCTATGCTTGTATTAAGTATATTGGTGCACGTACAAGCTGATGCCGTTGTAACGTTGATCAAGACCGCCACCGTTGCCGCGCAGCTAACAATGCAGCGCTAGTGAATGTAAATCGCTACGCTTTTCTTACAGGGCGACACCGGTCCTGCTGGTCCGAAGGGGTTGCCCGTGAGTCCAAAACGCAACATTTCGCATTAAAATTAATCACGCTGTGATTGTTATACCCAGGCGTGGATGTTGCATCTTAATGCTGATATTTATTTCCATGCCATTCAGGGACTGGGGATACCTGGGCCTCCTGTAAGTACATTTGTGATCATATTATATAAAACACAGCTTGTTCTGAAGGAATAACTCACACGCTGATATATATTGCACAGAACTTAGTTTGACCGTTTCACATCGTAAGTCAGTGTAATGTGTATGTAAAATACGCAGCACCACTGTGCATTGCAGAAGAAATATATTTCCATTAAATGGGCTGCAAAATAATTTCCTTAAATGCCTTTCAGATGCTTTAAAATAGACGGCAATCGTAAAAGTTTAAGGACGTTGAAGGTCAGAGGATAACTTTTGGTTGAGGTCACGGTCGGTCTGCTAACCTCTTGAAGGCTAAACAGTGGTCTGGTTGAGTTGGTAAGGCAAAGTAACTTAGGTGACTGATGCACAGAGACCGGGCTGGGTCGTTCTCTTGTGTAGATACATTGGTGGTCCTAGGATTCATCGTGCGTCGACAGCGTTAGTGATTGGTTAGAGAGAGGAGGTGAACGGTCCTTTTTGAGACAAGATGCCTGTGAGCTAGACTTTGCGATAAGCATTTCACTGCTCCACTTGGCACATCAGACAGCCACTCAGTGGACATCCAGACTAGATGTCCAGATAAAAATCTTATCCCATTATATAAAAGAAGCTGATGGTTCACTCCTAGACTGTTTAAGGGAAGCATCCGACTTCACTGGCGTCGTGGTGACTAATGTACAGTGCATCGAATGTGTAGCTTATCTGTGTTAGGTCTGAACATTCATTTCGCTCACGCGTGGGTTTTCTTTGTGCTTTCCAGTTTCTTATTGCGAGCAAAAAAATACTGAAAGGAGAAATTACCAAAGCGGTTGAGGCTATGCCTGAGAAGCAAATGTAGATAACTTCGGTGCTAGGTAGAGCTAAATTTGAACACGAATTTATGCACATACATAATCTTCTATAATGACATCCGAAGCGTTAATAAACTTACAAGATGTCCTGAGTGTGTGGTATTGTCCGCTGTTGAACCAGCCTTTAAAGTATATGTTGTACATTATGTACATTTCATGCGGGTTTTCAAGATAATGCTTCGCTTGTTTATTTTCTCCAGGGTTTGCCAGGTTCAGATGGTGTTGGCGGGGATACTGGTAAACCTGGACCGGTGGTACGTTGACTTTGAGCGAGGAAACAACTCCATGATCAGCTTTAAAGAGAGAGTCTGTGCTTTGAAAATGCACACACTGAGTCCAGTGTGCCTTAATCCAAATAGCTTTGGCTGAGGTTACACATTTTCTGATTACAGGCTTTAAAGTTAAAGCCTTCAAGCACAGTCTTTTCTTGTCTTGAACGACTGCCATAATTTGATAAAGAATAATTTAAAGTTGGGCTTCACTGTGGCGCAGTGAGAAGTGATTCACAGCAAAAAAATCCCTGGGTTCAATACCCAGCTCGAGTGAAGACCCCTCTGCAAGCAGCGATGCGAGCAAATTATGGAAAGGCAGCTACTTTACATTGCATGGCACTGTGCTGGTAAATGTTTTCTTACATTCATCACTATCTTTGTAACATTTACAAATTGTTATATTGTTCTTAAATAGCGCGTAGTCGTTTGTGAGATAATTTAACTATCAGTACAGGCTGTGTGTGTTGAAATGTAAGTACGTACTTCAATACGTGTTTACCTTTTGCCAATGCCCTGCTATATGGAGGCTGATCCTCCACACTACGTCCCTATGGACGGGTGTTGATCACTTCGCTGGCCGCGGTTGGTCGTTCGTCAGATTCACACCATCAGCTCAGACATCAATCACCACTGATTTTCCCTATGGCTGGGACCGAGTTCAGGTCACCGTGATTACACTGTTGTGCGCAAACTCTTGTGACACCATTTCTCCGCACGAATGAGTATAAGGTTAAACACATTTTGATATCGCCGTTTGACAATATTGTACACGACGTATAAATTTTCGCATTTACCACATAGATTCCTCGAACATTTATGTCTACAATTATACACAATTGTAAGACATATCATCGACAGTGAAGCCATGCCCAAGGAATTAGGAATATCGCCCCCTGACCACAACAGATACCTCAAGTCACTCTGCCCTTCTCTTCACAGCTCAGATTTGTAACAAAAAATGTTATTGTTGTTGATATGCCGTTCATATGTCCTTGTTGTTGGTGACATGCCGTTCTCTCCACAGCTCAGTGCAGCGCTGTGTGACCCTCGGGTGAAAAGCGCTCCAGAAGTGCAATTATTATTACTCGCAATAGGGTTGTACTGTTGATTTGGCTTGCTCTTAATGGGATCATCATCCCCCCCTCTCCCCCCCCCCCTCCTGTTCCCTGTGTGTTACAGGGTCCAGTCGGGCCACCAGGTCCTCCCGGGCTTCCCGGGCCCCTCGGCCCCCCGGTATGTACTTCTGGACACAATAACAGAAGGAAACTGGAGGTCCAATTTTCGGTAACACCGAAAAGGCCAATGAATCCCCCCCTCAGATGATGCTGGAGTTAGCTTTTGGTCAAAGTGGTTCTTTGATCATTTCCGGCTGTCAAAATATGGTCCGAGTAAAATTATGTGCATTCATAAATGCAAGTGTTACTTTACTTAATCCGAATTTCATGCAGTACTCCCTACATGCAGTTGCAAAATGATGGGATATGAAAACAAATGATGGCTCGCACCCATTTAAACAAACAAAGTATTAAAGTAATCTATTTTATAACATGTATTGGACAATACATTTATGACAAAGATTACCAAAACGTTGCTTAGAATTTCACTGCCATAGTTAGACTTCTCATACATATTAACATCATCTAATGTAGTGATGCATTTTAATGTAACATAAAGACTAAACTACGTGCAAGGTGCACAGTTTACTTAGATTCAAATGAGTGGGAAACCACAGGTCAGCGGCTAAGAGTCAGAACTTGCTGCCCCCATTGTTACGTTTGGCCAAATCCATTGTGTGATTATACATGTGGAAGGAAACTGGAGGAACCAGAGAAAACCCATGTCTTCGAGGGGCCAACACTATCCTCTTGTATACGGATACAGGCGAATCCACTTGCTGTACTGCTATACGTAGCGCGCCAGGGTATCCACCAACCTCTGCTGCCATAGCGCTGGTTTACAGGAAAATATAGCCACCACTATTGTCATTACTGCCATGCTTAAAATTGTTAGGAGAAAAATCCAATATGAATGTGAATTAAATAAGTTAACGTTTTTTTGAGCAAAGGCATTTTCTTTGCAAATGTCACATGCACCATACAGGTGTACGTGGAGGTCAATTGTAATTGCAGTTAGCAAGCAATGCTGGCTGAAATTAGAATTAGAATTGCACTGTGATTGCAATTCATTTATGAATCATACAATTGTAAATGTAATTTACCACCAATTTGATCCACATAGACATCTGGCTTCACATTACAGCAGCAGCAGCATCCTTCACAGATCAATCACAATAATTATAAATCCCTTTAATTGCCTCTTTTATGCAGGGTCTACCGGGTGTTATTGAGTTCAACAGCCGGGGAGAGGTCAAGGTAAGTCTATGTATGATATTTCCACATTTAAATACAGAGTCTTACCGTTACTTCACTAATAACTAAGTTACGTGATTTACAAGATTGCAAGTATATCATTGTACCATTAGTCCTGCATACAGAATATAAGAGGGCAATGATGGTAATTGTATTGTTTATGTTTCAGTGTCCTGCATCTTGCCCTCCTGGCTTTCCTGGCTATCCCGGCTTCCCAGGCATGAAGGTAATCAGGAAAAAAAAGAAAAACTAATTATTTTCCTTTCTAAAACATTATCTTATTTCATAAGGAAGTCCAATGTAATTTAATTGCAAGTGACTTGAACCCTACCTTCAAAGCTGCAAGCGATATAGCAGCGATATAGCATTTAAAGTCACGAAACATTGAAAATGCATGTAGGATCTGGGAAGTGATTGTGAACAGAATGTCATTTGATGTCTGGCAGTTATCTGCACATTGCTGCATGTGAGTTTAGCTCTGCAAAGCAAATATTTTACCGCTGATGTTTTGACTGAAATTGACCCACGAGATTAAAAACACAATACGTATGTGTTTAACTTTCCGTGCTAAACCACATTTCAGATGTCCCATGACCTTTATTTGGCCAGCTTAGATAAAAGTAAATGACTGCAATGAGTGTTTAATGAATAAAGATAATCACCATTGTATTGATGTGGGTTTTCATGGCTCGATGTGTGGGAATTGCTATTAAGAGTTGCTTTTTTTTCGGATCGCTGCATCGAGCAAGCCTTCTCTCTCCTTGGCGATGTTTCACCTCCCACGTGAAAAGCATTATCACGCTTCGGAATAGCTTATCTTTAACATGTTGACATATCTCTCTCTCTCTCTCTGATATAACTCTATGTTTTTATGATGTTGAAAGAGTCGAATATAATTCGGTAGGCTGCCATTATTTATTCTTCAGTATTAATGGGTAAAGTTGTATATTCCAATGTGTTAATGTGGCCCGTAGATATATTTTGCATTTCTATGTTTGTTTAAGCGTTTTATCCATGTCTGTTTTCACTAGCGTATCTAAGGGAAGGCGTTGGATATTCACTTCAGTTTCCACGGTAGATGTGATGTTGGGGTGGATGGAGATCGAGGAGCCCTCTTAGCTGTTCTCGTCCCTCGAGAGGCAATGCTGTCAGTGTCGCGACACCGGTGCCTGGGTTGCGGTGCTGGTAAATTACATTCTTAAATCCGTGGATGTTCCTCAGGGACACAAAGGTCACAAGGGTGGAGTTGGTGAAGATGGCAAGATCGGTCACAAGGTGAGAGTTTGACTTGCTCCTCATAACAGAATATTGACTTCAATTAATTCTAGATATATCAATAGTGTTAAATATCTTCCCCGATAATCTTGGTTCACATAAATGTGCTATATAATTTTATTGAGATTTTAGTTCTTAAAGATATATACTTCATGCAGTATATTATACACTACTGTGGACACAATTATGAATAAAAAAATATATACTGAGGGCTAATGCTAATTAATATATTTCTCCCCACCTGTCTGACATATATACATATATACATAACATTTTCTTTCGATTCAAATTACTCTTTTCCCCTGTAATTTAAATCAAAAGATGAGGGTTCGTCTTAAAATCTGGTAGCACTGGTTGTGACTAGGTCTGTATGACTATTTGCCACCAGACACAAGCTAGAATGCGTCGTACGTTCTGAAAGAATATTTATGTTTGGATAACACAGCAAGTAAATAAGCACCTATTTTACGTACACTATCGTGCTATGGCGTGCATTCTGAAGAAGTTGCTCCTCACCAGTTCTCAAATATCTAGTCCTGTTCGCTTAAAGATGTTGGCTTAATTGTAATCAAGATCTCTGGTAGGCAGCTGTTGAAATGAACCACTCTGGCTTTCAACACAGCATTCCGGATTAAACAGCTCTGCGCGGCTCATGGAAATTAGTTGGAATGTAAACGAACAGAAACACTAGACGTGATTATAACCCCACATCATGTCTGATTTTACAGGGTGACACCGGCCCAGCAGGGGTAACGGGAGAACAGGGCACTGTGGGTTTCCAGGTAAAACGTCTCCCACCACCACCACCGTGTAACTTCCTCGCGTGTGCATGAAGCAAGTCGAGGGAAAATGAAAGAGGGAGAGGTGACCATACATATATACGAAATTATGTTGTACATAACAGTGCTACAGTGACGGATGCTTTCTCTCAAGACTGCTATGAATCGCACCACAGGGTGCGCATGGTGGTTATTGCCGCTCACTTGGCAGACTGAATGTTGCAACATGAAGATATTTTATCCAGCCAATATAAAATCTCTGTGGACGTGAATAAAAATCTGTATCGCAGTGAATTAGGAATGCAGCGTATTATATTACTTGGGTACAAAGCAGCCTCACTCAGAGGAAAGATGCTGCAGCTGTGGTGGCGGGTTACAGACTGTGTTAGCAGAACCGGGTGACTCAAACGTGTGTGAGGTGAGGGCTTCCTAACCTTGTTCACCTCAAGGCTCATTTGACCCACTTGGCCCTGGTCTCCATAGACCACCATGTGGCGCTTGCGGCCCATTGATCGGTCGCGACCGAGCGGTTGAAAAATGCGTTATTAGAGGTCGCTAAGTGTACACGTTGCTCTCAGACCGCAGCATATTTATGGGTGCAAATGACACATTTTGAATTTCAACACAAGGCAAAACTTAGAGGGCTATCATCAATACATACGGTGGCAATCTGTGTTGATGGCCTCTATGAGCGCTTACAGTTGTATTGCATGTACCACAGGGTAATTGAGGAGTGTGGTGGTTTATTGCCTTGGGAATGCCTCGCATCTCGTGTTGTTCGCAGGGTGGCAGAGGCCTTCGAGGGCCCCAAGGAGAAACTGGCCTCCCAGGGGACCGCGTGGGTATCCCATCATGAAATCAATTTCAACGTTTCAAAGTGCTGTACACGAGGGCCTCGTTACGCGAGTATTTCTCATTTGGGGAGTTGCCAAACCGGTTTTTCCAGGAATTAAACCCTCTCGGCTGAATAAAAAAACAATGCTGGCTTTCGTAAATCCAAGCGTCAGCCATCAAATCCAGGCCTTGTGTGTGTTACACAATATGTAATTCATGCACAGTTTATAATACGCCTGCCTTTTGTTTGTTCGTGTCAGATTAGCAGTCAGACAATTTGTCAGTTTTATTTTTGACCAAGCGCTGACTAATTTACTCGAGTGACTCAATGGCGGTCTGTCTCCTCATTATCACTCTTATATCGCTACTGCCATGGTTACTTTTCCCATGAACTTCACTCATTGATCCCTCCATGCATGCCGATTATTTTTTGATATTTGGGCCTCTGCTCAAGAGCGAATAAAAGTAAAGCTATTGAATGACTGCGTAAGTCAACACAGATTCATTATCTCTAAGTAATATGGGAAACGTACTGCAATGCAACTTGTGCTTCTATGGCTGCTACTTAAGAACCAAGGTTAATCAACAATGCTAAGCATGTCAACTGCACATGTACTGTACACATAACATACGTGCATGTATGGATCTACCATTCACTCTGCTGCATCAGCACTGCCCTGTGACGGTTGAATCCTACTGTATTTTTTGCAGGGTCCTACTGGGCAGCCCGGACAGCCCGGGTCTCTTGGACCACGTGGAAGATCTGTGCGTGTTATTTTTATTATGACATCTCCTTTGAAGCATTTAAAAGAGCACCCCCAGGAGCAGTTGTCACTATGAGGCACAAAAGTGACCCACAACCTGACCTGCAAGTCTGCTTTATTGGGTGGCCATACTTGCAATGTGTAATCAGAAATTAGAAATTTGGGATGACCAAAAACCGGAGTTCCAGGTAAAATCCCAAGCTGATATGGGAAGAATGTACGAACTCCAAACAGAAACGCACCCGAGCTGGGAATTGAAATCAGATGCGTCTTGCTGTGAGGATGCAGAGCTACTCAGTGCACCACCGTGTTGCCCAAAATTCATTACGTTAGTTTAATTACGAAGCAAACAAGGAGCTAGTATTCTGCTGTTTGACGTGTGTGGAATTATACAAGGGTGTGAATAGAAAGTAATAGCAGTTGAAAGGGCGGCACGGTGGCCCAGTGGGTAGCGCTGTTGCCTCACAGCAAGAAGGTCCCGGGTTCCAATCTTGGCTCGGGTGCCTTTCTGTGTGGAGTTTGCATGTTCTCCTGTGTCCGTGTGGGTTTTCGCCAGGCACTCTGGTTTCCTCCCACAGTCCAAAAAACACGCTGCTGCATAGGTTAATTGGCTTGCAGACTAAATTGTCCGCAGTGCCCGGATATGGACTGGCGTCCCATCGTGGGTATAGCTCTGCCTTGTGCCCTATGTCTGCCGGGATAGGCTCCGGCTCACCGCGACCATGTACAGGACTAAGCGGTTTCTGACAATGAGATGAGATTAGTTTAAAAAAACTGAAAATCTGACAAGCATTGCCATACGTATATCTCTCAGCAACATTAGGCAAATTGCATATTGGCTGAGATAATGTCCATTGCATTGATGTAAGTTGGTGCAATGCTATTAAACACCTTGATTATAAAGTATGCAATGACCTGTGACTGTTTACCAGTGGACGAATGCACAAATGTGCCTTTCAGGCAATAGGAGGTGGAGAACTAGCCAAGGCTGCTTACAGCTTGGTGATATTTGGCACGTACACATTTACTTGGTCACGAAATCTACATTAACACATTCACTTGGTTACGTCATTTGAAGAGATGACGATCGATGGTCGAGGCAAACGATTGAGTGGCAGCCAAAGCACAGAACACAATCGAGAACGTGATGCCGATAGAGCTGGAGGGATTGTTGCGTTGCGTGATGTGAGAGACGGCTTTCATCCAGTAGTGGATGGATCATACGTGATCATGCTAATGAAAGCTGCATATATATTTCACAGGGAAAAGAGGGACCAAAGGGTTTTATGGGATTGCGAGGGCACAGAGGCGACGTGGTATGTACGCAATACATTTGTGCAAGTTATTTAACCTCTCCTAAATGAACTGCAAGGATCGTTAAGAAATCTCTTGCTAATGACATTTTAATACCTCAAAAGACTCTTACATAGTAGTAATGATGCTAAAATTAACCGAAGACACTTGAATAATGTGAATGTTAAATGTCTCTAATTTTGTTGAACCGTGAAAATAGTATAGTTCTACCATTTGGTTTGATGTCACAAATGTATATTAGCCGTTGATCATAACATCTGTTATTGCTCAGCGTAGCCACTGCGCTGTATTTTAATTTCCAGTGAAGTTCCGACCAACTCCCTTATGACTGCACTTGATCTGTTTTCCCCTTGTTTTCAATAGGGAGAACATGGCGTAATTGGACTTATTGGCATTAAAGGTGTCAAGGGAGAACCTGTAAGTAATCATCACGGTTATACATTGGGAATGTTGCTTTATACATAGTGCATTCTGCATTCCATACCAAATCACTCAGTTATTATATATGTTATAAAATTATTATTGCTGTCACTGGAATTGTTACCACTGTTTTGTGTTCAATAATGGAGATTTGAATGTCGACACGCATTTACATTGGAGTAATAATATAAAATAAAATTACGTCATTTCACTTTACAGAATTAGACAAAAGCATGTGTACCTACAATGCATTGACATGAGGGATCCTAGTTGAATCACTGCACGGTGGAATCACATGAACTGAAGCTAATTAAATGGTACATCCAACAAAGCATACTTTAATGCAATTTCAATGTCCTCCTTCTCAAAGGGAGACTTTGGATCAAATGGGCGTGGAGGTCTGGATGGTCCTCCAGGAGCAACGGTGAATCACACAATTCATGACACGACTGGAGCAAGGCTTCCTAACCTCGTACACCTTAAGGCCGAATGAGTCCACACAGGTCTGGGTCTGCTTGGACTACTATGTGGCACTCATGGCCCACTGATGCGTTGTGACTCACGGGTTGGCTGGAGAGACTCGAGTGCATTAATGCGCTCAACCAAAGCGTGGGCACCTACAGCTGTAGAATTGTTGGTAGTGTGTTCCATATTTTCAAGCCTGAATCGGGCCTAGCTACGAGAATTTGGATGATCCACGAAAACCTCGTTCAGATCGCTTTGAAAAATGACACCATATGAAGTGATGTCACATCATGTCACATCCTGTGCCCACTATCATATGATATGCCTCTATTAAATTCTTAATAAATAAAATGTTAACCTTGAAATTATCGATTTGGTTGAAAAAAAGTTAAATAATTGAGCTATTGATATAAAACTGTAACATTTGGGATAAAAACAATATAAGTTATTTGTACTGGCCTCACGAAGTAATGCATCACAAATCAATCCAGTGAGTTTACTGGATTGTTGAGCCAGGTAATTCGCTGATTTCTGCATCTGATTTGCTCTGTGCACATCAGCAACGTTCCTCAACACACACACGAAACGTCAGTGTAAACGGTGCAACGAGGCAACTCAGCAATTTGGGTCGAGCGGCTCAGCCTCGTCACGCAGCTCGGACAAGCTGCACAACACTGTTCCCGATTCGATTCATCGACTCGGTTACCCAACCCAATTACCACCCTTTGATGCCCCATGCGTGAATATTAGAGTCGATCACCCGCACAGACACAACAACAAACTCAAATGGTTGTCCCGATAAACATTTCCGCCACAAAGCCTTGACATTATTCAAACGGAAATCAATCACATTTTAAACAATAAACGAAATCTAATTTTAAATCTAGCGCAAAGTTTCAAAGATTCCATACCTGAATAAACAAAGTTGTAAACACACCCTAATAACCGAGGTATTTAGTCACAAGCGCACCCTAACCTCACGAATAAAAATGCGATGAATTGTAAATAGTTTGTGTTACAAGTGCTTTTAAGAATTGATCATGTCATTTGCAATATTATTTGTTCCATTTCATTTGAACAGTCGTGTTTACGCCATTACCCTAATTGTAACATTAGAGAACAGTTTGTATTAAGTGTTCAGAATCAGTTATTACACAATTCAATGCACAGAGCTTGTACAAGAATTAATTTTAATTCATAAAGTAACGAACTGTTACTTTTCGTATGACAACCTCAGTACCATAAATTAACCAATTATTCGAGTTATAGAAAAAAGCTGCTTCTTTCTGTATCCTGTATCAGCAAATAATTACTGAGTCACGCTCATTAATTACGTTTACCATCAGTACTAGAAAAGCAGTGGTAACGTAAATTCCTTCCTCAGCATCTTCAGCTTAATTTATGCCTTATTTATATTTATCATTAATAATTTCAAACTATGTTGTGTTTACAGATTCGTTATTGTATTTACTCAGAAGTTATAGCAAAAATCATACTCTAATCAGTTTCATCATCAAATGATTTCAAAGTAAAACAGAATGTGCCAGTGGCTGGATATGAATTAGTATATTTTACTACGTGGTCTTGACACACATTCATACGTATACACACGGTAATTTCAGTTTATATAATAATAACTGAACCAATCGTACTGCGAAAGAATAAATCCCTTCTAAACAATGTTAACCCACATCTCGGCAACAGATGTCACGTGCGGATATTTTAATATAGTGTGAAAATGACGCTTGTGTTCGTCTCAAAGAATAATTACGAGAAACGCCTTTGGACCACCACAATGTAGTTACTGAGTTCATTTGGCTCAATATTTCAACCCAAATAAAGCAACTCCACATGCAAAGGCTGGAATCATTCACGTGTAGATTCAGTTGTAAAAGGACTTCTCTATGAACAGCTTTTCAAGGAGTGCATGGCCAGACGGGAGTGCATGTTTATTGTCTGAGCAAAAGCAGGGGTTTGTGACTGGCCTATTGTTTTTTTTTCTGCCCAACTCTTAAATATACAGCAGCGGATGCTGTCTTTCAGACAGAGAGGCCTTCAACTGGCAATGAGGTTCTTTAAAAGCATTGCACGTTCGCCTCTTTGAGGATGTAATATAAGTCACGCTGGTGGTAATGAAGAGAGGGCTTCTAGTCACAAACACATGGGCAGCAGTAAAATAACATTTGAGAAAATTACTGTGTTTTCCAAGGATTGCTGAAAATTGTTCGCCGATTATACATGATTCACTACATAGTGACAGATTGATAACCACTCGATATCTTCACTGGACGCTGTTAACAGTAACCGGATGGTGGAGTATATTAAGTCTGTGCTTTTGAACAACTGGCAACGCAGTCTCTGAAACATAATCTAATTATTTCGGAAATTAACAACAGTATCATTAAAATTCTAACAGCCCAGGATGACTTTTTTTAAATGCATTTCTGGCAATGAATTAACACTCGCGGCAATTTGTGTCAAAATCCGGAATGGGGCTCTGTTAAGTCAGCTCAGCCTAAAATGTGTACCATGGACTCTAATCATGATGACCCAATTACCCAGGGAAGCCACGCAAGTGCAAAGACTCATTTATGTAACGTTCTTCACTGGTACATGTGGCCTCTACCAAAGACGGTAATCGGAGAATTTTGGTAAAATCCATGCAGAACAGGGCGAGAACATACATATTATTCATATAATGGCACGCGAGATATGCATAGAATCCAGTGCTTCTTTCTGTGAAGTACAATTGATTCCACTGTGCCACCTTACTGCCGTGACTGAACCTTTTGTGTGTATGGTGTTACAGGGTGAAGCTGCAAAGCCAGGCTTTCTGGGTCATAGGGGCTTGGATGGTTTACCGGTGAGTTTTGGGAGCAGGAGTTATTTGAGTGTTTATTTGAAAAACTTTAATTAAGCCAGAGGAACAAAGTTGCATAATCAATTGGGAGAATAATTAGACATGTAGTCACGTGCATGCAAAGTAAAGTTTGTTGGCTGACAGAGCATGCACAGAAGTTGTCATGTTAATCCATATATTTTTATCGATCCAGATAGACTGTTGTTTTGATCGTTATTTTTTTCCATAATGTTTGTGTGATATTTTTTTCAAAGGTAGATTTAATATAAAATGCCATTCACATCAGTTTTTGGAAATGGTATGAAGGGACAAAATATGTTGTGTTAAATATGTCCAGCATGAGTGAGTCCAGGATGATTCTAAGATTTTTCAAATCACAATGAAGTCAGATCTCAGTTCAATGTTTGCCTATCCCAGAAGACATAGGGCGCAAGGCAGGTCTATACCCAGGATGTGACGCCAGTACATTGCAGCACATTTTTTGGGGGGAGCAATTTACTGAGCAGGACAATTAACCTAGGCAGCAGTGCATCTTTGGATGGTAGGAGGAAAGCGGAGTACCTGGCAAAAATCCACGCAGACACAGAGGGAACATGCAAACCCCATACAGAAAGGCACCCGAGCCGGGAACTGAACCTGGGTTTTGCTGTTAGGCAGAAATGCTACTCACTGCACCACCACGCCACCCCTGGAGTCACATGTGTGCATGAAAAATTATTAATCCAGGTAGATATTCATCCCATCTCAACTAGTCTTGTCTATCTGGATCACAGCCACAGAAATTCTTGCGTAAAATAAGCTTTTATTAATGCAATTATTCAAGTCTTTCAAACATCAATATCTCTATTTGAAATGTACTGATTTAAAAATTGTATTTCCTTTAATGCGTGTCACAGTTCCGATTGCACATGTGGTATTGATATGAACATCTCTCGCCTTCATTTCTTTGTAGGGTGTACATGGGACACCTGGATTGAAGGGCTTCATGGGAGAAAGGGTGCGTCACTAAATCATGAAAAAAAACTTAAAGAAAATATCCTGTGATTATTTGCACGTTACATTGGTATTCTTTAACAGACTACTGTAATCTACATTTTCTTTTGTCAAGGGAAGTACTGGACCAGCTGGGCCAAGAGGAGCAGATGGTCCAAAAGGAATAATTGTATGTTTTCAATTTGCTCAATTATCACAAAAGTGTTATGCAGTTTTCTTTTGTCTGGAGCTGGTGAAAGACGTGTCTTACATTGCACGGATATATATTTCAAATGATCCGATTTTCTTTGTCCTACAGGGAGACCAAGGCAATGTTGGCGAGAAGGGCCTTGAAGGTTTGCGGGGTCCGATTGTAAGTTTAGATCAAAACAAAACACAACAATAACAAGGGTGACTTGAACATTTTTCATGAGTTTCAAAACCCGAGACAGGATCGTGGCACCACAGCATTTTAAAATAACAAAGCACCCAATGATGAAATCGCCCACTCCCAACAAAAAAACCCCCCTAAATGGAATAGCCTTTGGAATGTTAGTTGATCTCTGAGCAGGACCCATAGGGAGAGGAAAGCCTGCCTGACATGGATCGTGGCTGAATAGTGCTTCATTTTCAGGACTTTCATTTCAAAGCAGTAGCCATACTGATCTAATCTCATTGGAGCCAGGAGGCTAATATGTCAAATACATAAGTGCTTCTCAGACAAAGACCCTTCAGAAAACTTTGATTAAATCTCCTCTTTTTTCGCAGCAGAAACTCTCGAATTTCTCTTTAAATTCCTTATTTTGGGTGCAAAATCAAATACCACCTCTGAGAGACTGCCCTCTGTCATCAATTGGTGTTGATTGTGCCATCCGTGAGGTTTGCACTCGCACGAATGAGGAGACAATAAATGGAATGCTTCTTGCGTTTTTGTTTTCAATTCTGTGAAATTAATCTGGGTCTTTAAAGGACTAGGAGGCTGTGCTCGTGAAACTGAAGGCTTTCTGTGCATTCCAAGATACAAGTGATACATGGAACACCTCTTGTTTAGGTAAAGAGTAATGGGTCTCACACAAGAAATTATCGTTGTGTATAACAGTTCCGTCACGTTACCTTGGCCTCAATACAATAACTACCATAACACAATTGTACTGTACATGAAACAAATAAAATAGTTTAATGTTAAGTCAATAAAGCGGCACTTGAGAATTGATCTCAGAAGCTGATTCTTTCTCGCACTGCTTTTCCTTCCACATTGGCGGTATTACCAGGCTAATCGTCATTAAGGAGTTTTTGACTTTTAAGTCCGATTTTATTGCTCTTTCGAGCAAATTTTTTTTCCAACAACGATAAACACTCGATACGGACATTTCGAACGAACGGAGAGTGAGAGCAATTTTTCGAACATCGACCCATGGAAACCTACATCGATACGAAGTGTGTCTGTGTCCCAAGGATCGTAGAGATGTGCTCAAGTTCTGTCAAGAGCCAGCGGTTGATCAAAATAATAATAATACATTGCACTTCCAGAGCGCTTTTCACCCGAGGGTCACAAAGCACTGCACAGAGCCACGTTGAGCACGGCACGTCAACAGCAACGACATCAGGGCAATTCAACTGAAAGTCTTCAGCACAATATTTCAAGTCTCATGCTATTGGTCAGTCCTGCAAGTGGACCAACATACTTTGAAGGATTTCACCATGTGTCCTTCTGTGAGTTTCCGATTGCTGTGAAATTCTGTGTACAGGGCGGCGCGGTGGCCCAGTGGTTAGCGCTGACGCCTCACAGCAAGAAGGTCCCGGGTTCGAATCTCTCGGCTCGGGTGCCTTTCTGTGTGGAGT
>JAZEWT010000008.1:3197853-3233933 GCA_036362905.1 Mordacia mordax | reverse complement strand
CATAATCGCCAGATACGGTAAAACCTATTGTAATCTTATATTTGTATACTGGCAAAAAAGTACCCATAGCATGTCAACGTTGTCATCCCCTTTGCATCGTCAATACAAGAATAGAAATGTAAATGTTACTAACAATCCCTGTGAAGATCCCGGCAAGTTCAATGCGGTTTAATTAAATTCCAAATCTTTCATTGGCGAATGAAATAAGACGTGAGTTTCTTTTCGAAATAAATCCTGAAATAGCAATGTTTGAAGGTTACACCTGATCACAAAACAGCTGATAGTGTCAGACAAGCCTTTTCTTTGACATGACCATAATCCTATGGAAAAATAGAAACTCGGAGCGATACTATGTTCAAATGGAGATTATGAGAGGCACAGTGCATGTTTATATTCATTAGTATTAATGGCACTGTCAGTCAAATAGATAAGCTTTTGTAACATTTAGCTGGCTTAAAACATATTTCGATATATTTTGGGGAGTGAAAAAAAGTGCAGGCTTAATATTTTGTTTTACTAATGATGTTTTATTGTAATATTAAAATTTTTAGTTGCGCTGATTGCAATGTCAAGATCAAAAAGCTGCAAATGACATAATGAGCTTTTAATTAGTCTATTGTGTTGGGATGCCGGGTTCATTTTTCATGATTATGTTTTTAAAATTGGGTTAGTTAATTAAGATAAGCTATCGAATATCAATCACTGGTAAGACTACCAACATTCACCTATGACTCCTTGTGTACAAAGTTATAATTTGCATTACATGTGTTTTTCCTTTATTTGAATGTAAATGTTTATACATATTCTAAGAATCAAATTAGCATAGCAATGATTTAATTTACGTTGTTTTACGTAATTTAGCATTCCGTATGCTTTCCACAAATGTCACACTATGATTAATGCATATAAACATATTTGTGATTTCAGAGGACAATATGAACGTAACATTCTGAATAAATTATAATGCATTGTTCAAACATATGGTTACATTTTAGAATGTTGTTGACGTGTGCACATAACACAGACCTTGATGTACAAGAACAAACTAATTAATGCGTAACGTTGCAATGGATTAAGTTTCAGCACTAAGACAACGTGTGCTTTTTGCAGGGCACGCTGGGTAGAGAAGGCCCAATCGGGACCCCTGGGCAGCAAGGGAAGCCAGTGAGTGCCTCCTTTCATTACAAACGACATCTGAGATTTTCTCTCAAGAGCTGCTCTTTCAGGAGAGCTGTGTCACGCGTTCCTCACGCTCCCTACTTCTTCACAACACACGTTGGAGGCATCATTAAGCTATGATGATCAAGCTATGCTGCCTCCAACAAGCTGAGACCGACTTTCATATACCGAGTCGTGGATAACTATTTTAATATACAGATGACATCTGTCACTCACAAAACTCACAAGCAATTGACAACACCAAGTTCACATAGCAAACCACGGGGTGTTTTTGCTAATTTCACTATGGCAGCAGGATTGGCATCCCCTCTGTTATTGCTCTGTAAAAGAGTCTCTTTGTTACAGGGGCCTAGGGGTTACGTTGGTGCAGGGGGGCTTCCGGGCGCCCCAGGTCATCCCGGAGAGAAGGGTCAGCGGGTAAGAATGGAACGGCTTGCCAAGCATCACCCCCATCCCTTCACCGTCCTGTTCAGCAGACACGTGCCCAGTGCTGCCAGCTGTGCTTGCGCGCCCCGTGCGACACAAAGATCCCCTGTATAGTCGCAACAGACTGCAGGGTCACGTAGTCTAAGCGAGCCCCTATAGAAGACAGCACGGCGCACGGTGGGTGGCTGGATGGAGAGGCCCAAAGGGCAAACATATCAACTGGACCGAAGCAACATCCCCCTTAAGGGTTGCATTCGATAAAGAGTTTACAGTTTTGAAATAGGAGAGGTTAAGAGAGCTGGGGTAGAGAGATGATGGGAGGGAATTGGAAAGATAAGCAGTGTGAGGAGGTTGCCACCGGTATTTTTCCCCAACATCGTCATATTTTTTGAGCCGGTTGTCCTGGGAAATCCACGATTTCACGGAGCTATTCATTCAGAGTCCTGTTTTTGTCAGTTACGCGTACATCTCTCTCTCTCTCTGTTCTCTTCAGAGCGAATAAATCATTCCCTCTCTGTTATTCTCCGACAGTATGTGCGGATTGTTTGTCCCTGCGAGGTGGCAGAGAGCGAAGTGCTTTGACCTGCAGTGTGGCGATTGAAACAGTGCGGATGCAGTGAATGAGCCACTTTGGTTAGACAGAGTCCTTAACATGGTGTAGGAATCAATGTGTGAAGTTCACATTACCAGTAGAAGAGCCGATAGTAATAGATGATTGTTAACGAGGTCATTCATAACCGGTGAACGAGTGAGTGGATTGACTTGTGTTGATGATCTTGTTTTGGTTAACCAGTCACGCATTATATTTTTTCGTGGTTCACGTTTGCAAATCAGTTGCGTTCTTTATTCATACCAACAATATGCAAAACATTTATTACGTCGAAAATACCGAACTTTAACTTCAGAGACATACGAAACGCTTGTTAGCCACGTGGACGAAATTGTTTTGCATTTTTCCCTTAATTACATTTGTCTGTGCATCACATAGGAGAGCAAGTTGACTAAATAAACTGTAAAAAAATACTTACTCATTCACATATAATAATAATTGCATTTACAGAGCGATTTTTCACCCGAGGGTTACAAAGCACTGCACAGAGCTGTGGAGAGAACGGCGTGTCAACAACAACGACACAAGAATGGAAAATCAGAAACAATAACGCTTTTTTTAATGTATATGTCAAACACTGTTTTATGAAAGTTCAAAGATACCTTTCAACTGCAACCGATATGCTTCAAGTCAAATGAAGCCGGTGTTCAGGAAACAGACGTTTATTTGTTCTTGTGACTGTTTGTGTGCGTGACAAGGCCACGGCTGGCAGGCGGGGACGCAGAGGCGTGCTTGTGAGTGCTGCGGACACCGCCAGCAACAGATTGGGTTTGATGAGGGGAGCAGGGCCGTAATGGTTGTGAGGAATCCTCAGTAAATCCTAATTCACCCCCCCCCCTTTATCAGTCAACAGCCACCCATATCCTCTGCTGAACACCGAACTGTTGTTTAGCTTGGTAAACTGAGCCCTGAGTTTTTACACGTGACAGGCGAATTGTAAAACTACATCAACTGGGAGCGATACACCGAGTGAAGCTATGGCTTCAATCACTCAATTACCTGCGGGATTCATATCACAATGCTACAGGGTTGTTTCAACCGTTATGACGCCGGTCTGGTGTCCCAGCAGTAAAGCGAGCGGCTCGAAATCAGAAGCATGCAAGTTGACTCAATCCATCATCCTTATGTGGAGTCAATAAAATGAGCATCAATTTGGGGGGAAATTAACAGTAGTTATCCAATGTAGAAGCTTGGCCTCAGTCTGTAGGAATTTGAGATTTCCACCACCAGCTGCGGGCTGTAGATTGGAGATGAGAGCTGCTTAAATTCTGGTTTGAGCATTTAAATCATTTTATTCATTCATTATCATCCTGTGGAGGGTTACGGTAAAACCAGAGCCTATCCTGGCAGACACAGGGCACAAGGGAGAGCTATTCCCACGACAGGATGCCAAAGTATTGGAGGGAAATTGAGTCAGCAGACCAATTTTAACCTAGGCAGTAACAGCAGCATATGCTCGTACGGTGGGATAAAACCAGAGTATCCAGTGCAAACTCACACAGACACCGGGAAAATGTGCAAAATCCACGTGAAAAAGACACCCAAACTAAGGATCTTGCTGTAAGGTGGCAAGGCTACTCATAGTGCGACTATGCCGCCCATTAAAGAAACGTTATATTTATTTATTATAACGCAGAATATATTTTGAGGCCACCCCAAAATCCGAGGGCGTTAGGGCTTAAGGCCCTGGAGCACCTGCATTAATAATAATAATAATATTTTCACTTTTGAAGCGCTTTTCACCCAAGGGTCTCAAAGCGCAAATATCCCGTGGAAATGCGAGGGATTTAACACGCCGCTTCATACATGTAAAGCATGCGCCCTACCACTGAGCTACATCCCTCGCACGTGATTATTATTAGCCTGGTCCTGCTGCGAGGCTGCTGAACCGAGCGGCCAGAGGTTCCACGCTGTCACAGGCTGCGTTCGATGCGCTGCACGGTGTTTTCACCAGGGACCAGTCGGCGAACGAGGCGTCACCGGGGGAAAAGGACACAAGGTATCACAGCAAGTGGAGCTAACACAGACTAATGTTTATGTTTGGAGAAGAGCTACCACGTTATTATCAATGGGTTTCATATCGTATTGCTTCTCAGACTCAGATCTCCCTTTATTAAGGGGGCTATTGTATTGACCGTAATGAGCTCCCACGTGGTTTTATGTAAAGGATATGTAAAGCTATGATGTATGGTTCCATTTGGTTATCATGACACGCTTGTTCAAGCAGGGAAACAGTGCTATTGACGAATGCATTTGTCAGATTTAGGCCTGCATTTCATTGTATTTATTGTACCTCTTGAATACCGATTTATCACAATGCGTTTGTTATAAATGCACTAAGCTGCAGCGTTCACATTTTCTTGCATAAAACAAGGCACAATTTGATTATGCTGGACTTTATTCATAACACTGAGCAATATACTTTGACAGTTGTGAAAGCCAGCATGACTTGTAAATGAGATCTCGTGCGCAAGAAACTGGCCAATGGTTCAATGAAAAATAATAATCTTTCCAAATAATAGGAGTTGTCAACGAGCTAAATGGCATATCATGCTTGACACACACAATTCCACCGAGATGGCACAAACAAGAGAAAACCCCTTTGATTCTTGAATACGTGACCTCAAATTGTGACTGAAGTCACAGGAGAGGTCAATAATCATTACATCTCTTCCACCTACTAGTTGTATGTGTATAGTGGGTATATTCATGTTTACTTGAACTCAAAATCTCAAAACAGACTGTGCAAAGTAATAAAATATTTAGATGTCCATAATACATTACGCCCTCATAAACTATTAAATGTCGTAAGATAGTAATTGGATGTACGAACAGTAATGGAGGAAAAAAAAAGTGGCTGGGTTATGTTTTTGAATAAAAGAAGAGTGGGCTTTTTACGGCTAACAGTGGGATCCACTGCCCCCATCATTCCCCTGGCAGGGCTCCACTGGAAACAAGGGGTCAAAAGGAGAAGTGAGTATAATTGCCACGTGAACTTTTTGAAACCAATTAACTGCACAAGCAGAACCCACTTAACACCATGCTGTTGGGGTCTCATGCATGCAAACGTGGAAGGGCCATTTTAATCAGTGATACCAATGTGGTTACGATTCCAGGTGTCATTTTGTGCCGTGACTGGGAATGACAAACGCTAGAAGCATTTGTTTATACACAAGCGTCCTTCCCAGGTCGAGCACTGCAGTAATTTACAACTGGTGCAGTGCTTTGGACCAGCATTAGAGTTCACTATTTATCAGGGTTTCCAATTCTCAAGTCATCATGACATGTACATTGAATATTGTGAATCATAATGTCAGTTAATTACCGTTGAAACCCCCCCTCCACATGTAAGTAAAATACTTATTTATACATTGTAGCACATGACGGATACGGTCAAAAATAATTAAAAGTATAAAAATTACGAATTGTCTTTCTAAAATTTCCATTAAACAAATACGTTGTCATGAAGGCAATGTTAATGATGTAGGTTCTCACGGCTCAATATATAAGAATTGCTCGACAGAGTTGTTTTTTTGGGACTCGACACTGCTGTTCTGAAACAACGCCCATGGAGAGCAATCCTCATCTCATCTCATTATCTGAAACCGCTTAATCCTATATAGGGTCACGGTGAAGCCGGAGCCTATCCCGGAAACACAGGGCGTAAGGCAGGAATACACCCGACGACGGGACGCCGGTCCATCGCTGGGGAGAGCAATCCTATACAATAGTAATTGAACGTATACTTCCACCGCTGCTCACATCTCTCATCTCATTATCTGAAACCGCTTAATCCTCGCTGCTCACATGTCCATCCCTAAACGCATGTACGCGCGTGTTCACCACGGCCGCGTGAACCCTCCAGGCCGGTGCCCTCGGGGACGCGGGGCCGTCGGGCAGAGCGGGCCACAGGGGGCGAGTGGGGCAGCTCGGCCTGCCGGGGCCCAGAGGGCTCGTGGGGGAGGAGGGCGAGTCAGGGGCCCCTGGTATCGTTGGCCGTCGAGGTATCCTGGTAAGGAAGGGAAACGGGTGGGGAAGGGAGGATTGGGAAAATCCCCCCCTTCATGGAAATCAACTCCGTGTATAAAGTAAGTCGAGTGAATTAGACTGTTTAACAGGTGTATTGACACACACCCTTATCCAGGGTTTACATCTCCGAGGTACAGAAACTGAGCAGGAGGGGTCATGGGAAGACGGATTTCTCACAATAGCAGAGGAGAAGAACTGCACGTAAATGCATCGTCATGTATCCTGTATTATTAAGCAACTGACTAAAGTTTACCCCCTTTGTCACATTTATTCTCTGGTGCCTTTAGTTTCCTCTTACATAAAACAGTATAAAGTCATATAAACACTTAAAGAAGGTCCCCACTATAGTAATACACGTGCAGGCCTACACTTTCCTCAGTAAAACTAATAATAAATATGGTGTTTTAATTATATGTCACTATAAATAATGTACTGGCTATGATGTGGGCGTGAACACGGATACCATATCAGAAAATGTTGAAATCTTTTGCAGAGGAACACGTGATTAATCTAAAATTTCCCATTTCCAAACAGGGAAAACGGGCAAGTGAGCAGCACATTCGTGAACTGTGCACAGACATGATAACAGGTACTTCAAGCTTGAAATAATATACCTTAAATTATGTCACATTGTATGTTGTTCAATTAATATATTTTTCATGGTCATTTTCAGTACCCACTTAATCCTGTAAAGGGTCGCACTGAGCAGGAGTTTATCCCAGCAGACACACTGCAAGGCAAGGGTATACCCAGGATAGGACACCAGTTCATCGTAAGGCATGGAGCAATTTAGTTGGGCAAATTAACTCGGGCAGCATATCTTTAAATTCTGCGAGAAGACAAGAATATTCGCTGAAAACCCTCGTGGGTACAGGTAGAACATGCAAACACCACACAGAAAGGCACCTCAGCTGAGAATAGAGCCAGGGAATGTTCTGGTACGAGGCAGCAGCTGTGTTCACGGTGTAACAATGTGTTCTAATGAAATCCATTTACCTTTGTAAGTGCACAAAAAAATACACGTAAGCAACTCGCTGCAGTGAGTATTCTTGACTACCCACTGATACAGTGCCATAGGAATGTGGAGTTTTCAAGACAACCAAGACGAGCTGTGGATGTGATCACCATCCTCTGTTAATTAAAAAACGGACTGTATTGTTAATACATATACATGCACGTTACATATGTGTAGAGTCTGTGACAAACCACGGCTGAACGATGGCTTGCCCATAGCAAGTGGCTGCGTTAACTCGTCTGTACGTCATGACGGTGGTCAGTGCGCAGGATGGAGGATGATGGTTAACAGACAGACATTGGAGTGAGCACCCAGACGTTGGTGACCTATGGGGGGGGGGGGGGGGGGGGTTTGTGCAGTAGACCTTGGGGAGTCAGCAGTTGACTGTGCAGAAGCTGATGAAGGACTCGAGCATAATAAAGAAGTCATGGTTAGGTGTGATAGCTTTAGTGGCAACCTCTGTGATGACCTACACACCTTGACAATGTCAGCGAACAAGCATTTGTACTGTTACATTTCCAGAGCAGCTGAAACAGATGGCTCTCAGCGTGTGGCGCCAGGACCGAGGCGCTGGTAAAATCCCAGGCCCTCCAGGCCCCCCAGGCCCTCGTGGCCCTCCGGGGCCCACTGGGCCGCTTGGCATGCCAGGGGTGCGTGGCCCTAAGGGCTTTGAAGGCTCATATGGGGTCATGGGTGAAACTGGAGCAAAAGGTCAGTAGATAACTGTATTGCTTTATAAGTGTGTGTGTAGGTTTAGTCTTCGAGCTTAAAACACCGTTTCCATTCCTGCTGTGCAGCTTTTTGTGGTTGTTTGGTGTCGCTCTTCTCTGTGTTTTCAGGTCATACCGTGTGTCATTTAGTGTGATGTCTGATGTTTCACTGCACGAGCAAACTGAAGCAGTTCGTAGGGCAAAACATCAGACATTGTGCTGAACAACCACGTACTACAACCAGACACATCGGGGAGCTTACAAAATATACTGTTTATTTTACTTGTTGCCAGTTTAAATGCCTGGTATCCAGGCTAACCCAGGATGGCCATTTGTGGGAGTTTTATATTCTATTTAGCACCAAAAGGACTCAACATTTAAATAATAACAATAATAAGAGACTGACAAGTAAATTATAACATTGGTTTACTTACCTATCAAATTGTGTTTTTAAGGTGGACCAATGTGTACAATAGCCAACAAATGCATAAAAAACAGAACTAAATTTCACTTATACGATTTTTTTTTCTTTGCAAATAAAATAAAATATTCAAGTATAGTAATATGAAATGAAAACCTGTTTAGCTGTCAATGTGCCTCACCTTACTCATTTACACATGTGGAAGTAGTAATGTTAAACGCAAAACTTGAGGCTCTTTATCGATAGATGTGCCTCTTATGCGTGATGTTTTATATGTGATAAACTCTTCTTGCGAATTATGTGTTGCTGTTGTTAAGGTTTTCTTGGGGATAAAGGAGACAAGGGCTCTCAAGGGAGGGCTCTCTTGGGGTACATCGGGGTGCCAGGGCCCAAAGGTATAAGGTCTTAATTAATACATACCATGATTTACATTGTGGAACTGGGATTTCACTTAAATTTAAACGCTGTTCTAACAACGTGTATTTAAGTGTGGCGCCAATCATTTTAGTTTTCAGTTGGGTCAATGACTCATGGGCTGAAACAATCTAACACTGCTGAGATCCTGGGTTTAAATCTGGGCTGCTAACTATGAATCATATCAGCCTCACGTGTCTAGCATGTTTATAGTCTCAGCCTGATGGTCACCAATCACCACACACACAACTATCACATTTACGTCTTACTGACAATGTGGTTAAATAAAAATCAGGGAGAGGATATCCCCTGTGAAACGTTATCCGCAAAATGGTCCCATTCCTGAATGTTCTGCATGACCCCACATGTTGGTGATCAAGTCGTGAATAATAGAAAGCATTTTTACAATTCAGAACGGGGCAAATTGAGAATTGATGAGAATTGTTTTTCTTAGTCAAGATGATGATTAGTCTGATGATGCCTTCCACATGGCAATAAAAAACGTCACGAAGGAGTGGGGAGGAACACTCGGTATGGCTATCCCTAAAGAGCAGCACTTGAGAGCATTTCTCAAATCGCGGATCATCACTAATAATGGATAGGAAAGGGCTCGCATATAAAGGAGCTTTCACAGACACTATAGGTTCTGTGAATAATGGAATATGTCGGTGATAGGGTGGTGGAGAAGAGGAGTTTTGCAGTACAAGCACAGGTGAAAATAATCGGATAGAGTCCAGTATGGAGTACTACTAAGAAAGTGGCCAAAGCATTCGGTGCAGTACAGGTGGGAAGAGGAGTTGTGATACTACCGCACCAGTAAGAAATTCAAGTTTCTCTTGCCCCTGTCTACTGGTGACCATTTTGTGTAGATATACAGGATGCAATAACTGGTCCTGCCTACCTCACAGGTTATCCTGGACCGACTGGAGACAGCCGAACTGGGACCGATGGGTCTCCAGGAGACTGGGGTTTGCCGGGCTCTGCTGGCAGACCTGGTTCTATTGGGGCTGCAGGCTCTCCTGGCATCTGTGACAACTCCGGATGCGTGCCGCAGGCGCCACCGCAAATGCTCATGGGCAAGCTGGGCAGCGTGAAGGGGCCTGGAGGGACGGGGCCCTAGCGACTCGGACAGCACGAGCATGAGCCAGCTGTGTGTGTGTGTGCGAAGGGAACAGGCGCGTCTCACTCGAATACAAATGCATTGCACGTAACAACGCCTACAGTAGCAGCTGCCAGTTATCAATAAGTGTCGGTGAATGCCCCGTGGTGCTTATGCCAAGATAGCAGCTATACTTTGAGGCCTTATAAAAGGGTCAATGACAGGTGAAGGGACACTGAGATGTTATGTGATAACTGATAGAGGTTACTGCCAACTACACTCTCTGCACTCTCCACTGTCAGCTTGCGGTGTTAACTACTCAACACCGATCATTGTTATGAGCATTGCTTCTCTGCCTCCCGTTGTGAGTGAAGGATGGCTGTTGCTAACTGCCCAGTAGCGGTCGTGTCACAAATCTCCTCCACAGACGCGTGTCCGGATAGGACAGGTATCAGCCAGTGGAAAGGACACTGGGCTGTGTTTCCGTATCACATCAACCCATCACCTCTACAGTACATGCCATATCCGTTTAAATCCCTTTATATTGCACATAGAATAGCATTTTGAGTGCAGTGATTCGGCATCCTTGGGCATAAATTAACTGAGGCAGTTCAACCTTGCTTGCCAAGGAACCCACTACTGGTACATCCAGTTTTTATTCTCTACTTGAGATTCTCACACATTCCATCCTTTTCATGTCAAGGCAAGGTTGCAAATTATATTAATTTTGAAACAGCCATGCCTCATTTTAAAGATTTGTACAAAATGTGTTTTTCTTTCGAAATCATATCAATAAAACCTTGTTTCTAAAAAAAAGTGTAATTATGAATAGCACAATATATTTGGGGCAGCACGGTGGCCCAGTGGGTAGCGCTGTCGCCTCCTCACAGCAAGAAGTACCCCGGTTAGAATCTCGGCTCGGGTCCCTTTCTGTGTGGAGTTTGCATGCTCTCCCCGTGTCCGCGTGGGTTTTCGCCGGGCACTCCTCCCAAAGTCAAAAAACCATGCTGCTGCATAGGTTAATTGGCTTGCATACTAAATTGCCCTCATTGCTGGGTGATGGACTGACGTCCCATCGTAGGTATATCCCTGCCTTGCGTCCTGTGTCTGCCGGGATAGGCTCCGGTTCACCGCGACCCTGTACAGGACTAAGCGGTTTCTGACAAGATGAGATGATGAGATGACAACATATCTGCAGCTTAATTGCAGTAAGTGTTAGTAACATGAGCAATAACGTTTGTGCGTGTGAAACATTGTCATATATTTGGATATTGACGACACGGCATAGATAATATCATAACAGTTTGAGAGGCAATATAGAAAATAGGTAAAGTATACAAATATAACAAGCGTTGAACGTTCATGCCTTTCACATGAACCAGCTGATACTCATATAATGTGCTGTATGTATTATTTAAAGTATAGAATCGCTCGTGAGCATCTCGAGTTTTCACCGGTCGACTCTGAAAAGCATAGTTGGCAGGAAGCGCACCTCGAGAATGACGAGGATGTTTCGGGAAATCGACGGTGGATGCTGCTGTGCAGCTACAGAGGATACAATGCAAGAACGGACTGTATGCGAAACCGTTCAGAAGAGTGAAGAACAACGCGTACGGACGTGATGTAGATGTTGACTTTTACATCTGATCTCATTGCCCTTCCGAGCAAGTTTTCCAAAACAACATATACAAGGAATACAATAAACAATATTTACAACCCCCTTCCACAACCCGTGACCCACATCCCCTTCAATACAATGTATTACGCTCACGCATTCAATTTCTGGATGTGTGAGAGAATGATGGGGTCTTAGAGAGGTGCGGTAAGGTCCGCAGAAAAGATGACAAATTAAAGTGTGAAACGGAGGATCCCCCGCGTGTCTGTGCACAGATTTCTGCCCCAGCGCTCGAGGACAGTCGCCACCTCTTCGGCATTTTTATAGAAGGTGTGCTCCATGTAGAGAGCGATGTTAAACTTTGTACAGGGGGTCCGAGACGTATATGATAAACGACAAATAACTAGGAGTCATGTGGCAGCGAACCTCTCTGTTAGGGATCAGAGAAAAAAAAACGAGATATTTAATGTCCCGGAAAATATTGCACATTTCCTGGGACAGTCGTCTCAAAAATATATCAGCGAAACCGGGACAGGTGGCAACCCTGTAGAGCAGTGTGCCTTGTGAAGATGTTTTTAATGTCTCCAAGTGACGGGTCCTCTAAGCTCTGTTCGTTCCTCTAGGGTCAATAAAATGGTTACAAGTACTATCACCTTATGGAAAGTAAACAGTGGTTGTCCTATGAACAGCCTGTCTGACCCCTGCATAGGAATGTGGTGTCTCTACTATCGACTCATTGCTGTAAATAAGCGATAAATACTGCCCATTGTTCATTGTAATTCGAAATGAATTTGGATTTTTGGAGCTTAGCGGAAACAAGCAAATGTGCGATGAATAATCTAGCCCTTGTAAAGTAATTGAGCACGGTGGAACATATATCCTCACGGGTACCTGCCCATCGTGCGGTCGGTTGTCGGAGGGACATCGTGGCCTTCATCCCGGGTTCTTGAGCTCACTGAGTTGAAACTTAACTTTCACACCAATGACATCACTTCCTGATTTTCATATCAGCCGGCCACATTTAATGATTTTGTAAAAAATAAAAAAAATGCCAAGGAACTGCTGTTATAACATGTGCATTGTCGAGATGGTGCAGCTACATTTTTAACCAGGACCCTGTTGCTCACTCTCAGCAATATTGGTGTTAATTTTGTATTTCATACGTTATTGCTATGCCTCACTCACCACGGACCTCCACTGTGAAATAGCCGGGAAACTGGATAAACGGGATCATCCGTGCAACAACATAAACTCACACTCAATCAAACGACATTGACAGTGGCATTGTTCAAACAAAGTGCTCATTAATATGCAGTATTGTATATTGACTTTAAAATATGTACATATTATGAAAGTAAAACGTCCATGAGCTTTACTAACAGTAAGTAAAACAAATTATATCCATGCAGGAGACAGTACTTTAGCTCTGATGACAGCCCTGAGAAAGTGGGGAACAATTTACATATTTATGTCAGGGTCTCTTCTTTAAGGTCAATAAATGCTGTTCGTAGTTCTCGTATAAATCACCGATCGTGGCTATTAAATTAGAAGGAAAAAGTTCTAAATAATGTTAAGAGTTTGGAGAGCCAGCATCTGGGAGGTTAAATATTTCTCTGCTATAATAAAAACATGTTACAATTAATGTTGCTCAATAAGAATCTGCAATGTCTGGTATTTTAAACCAATGTCTTACAACGTTTAAAAGAATTCATTTGTTGATTATCATTGCTGTATTCCCTTCATGCTGTAGAAGGTCGCGGCGAGCAGTTAGAGCCTTTTCCAGCAAACAGGGCACATGATGGGACGCCAGTCCATCGCAGTGCATAGGGGACAATTGATTTAGGCGAATTAATCAAGGCAGCATGTCTTTGGACTGCGGGAGTGAATTAGTGTCTGGTGGAAACTCACGGGGAGAGCATGCAAACTCCGCACATGAAAAGCTCACATTGCTCAGATCGCCACCGTGCCGCCTGTGTTAAAATGTTACTTTCAATATTTTCATCAAGCAATGCCGTAGCATAAGCTTTGCGAAAGTCATGACTGCATTTTAGAGAATACTGGAATACTAGGAAGCATTGATCCATCCATCCATCCATTTTCTTCCGCTTATCCTGGGCCGGGTCGCGGGGGCAGCAGTCTAAGCAGCGATGCCCAGACTTCCTTCACCCCAGACACTTCCTCCAGCTCTTCCGGGGGCACCCCGAGGCGTTCCCAGGCCAGCTGAGAGACATAGTCGCTCCAGCGTGTCCTGGGTCTTCCCCGGGGCCTCCTCCCGGGGAAGGAAGCATTGAGTTCCATGAAAACTCCTGTTATCGATGGCCAATTTCTCTCAATGTGCAATGATGTCCAATTACTGATTTTTTTTGGGAGCTAAGTGACGTCATGTGGGAAATTTCTCCTTTTCCGCCATGGCTAAGTGGAGCAGAATGGTAAAAAAACCCACGGATTATAGCATCTTCACTTAATATCTCCCTTACCATGACGAATAAGCGTTATCTTGCTCAGAACTGCATTTACCCTTGCGCGTGTCCCTCGCATTATCTCAAGGGAATCCACCAACTGATCTTCCAATGTCGCTGGTTTGCCATTGCCCATTATTCAAGGCAAGAAAGCTATTAACTTTGCAAAGTTGGCTGGGGCTGAGGCTGGTTTGCGCTGCAATGCTGTGACCTTTGTGCCCCCCCCCCCTACAGACGTGTGGCACTGCATGGAAATGGATGCCACGTACCACCAGAAACGTGTGTTCGAGATGGGAGGAGCGAGCTGTACCCGCCTGAAGCAACAGAGCGTCGTTGATTAAAAATTCCAATCCATCTTCAGCCGGGCATAACGGTTGAATGTCCCTTTGTTAATGCACAGTCCATTTCATGGCTTAGCAGTACTCGGAGCAGGAATTGTGTCTCCTCAAGGTGATATAACTTCTCACTGCAAACAAACCGTTTGAGCGCGGACAAATGTTATTTTCAAATATATTCATCCCCTTCCCGACTACAAGTCGTACGTTGAATTTTGCTAATGTCGATTTAAAAAAAAAATTGAAACTGAAACATGTTATTTCAGCAAACAAGAACATGTGTCGGATTTATTAGCTCACTCAATATTTTAGAAAGCGGCGTTAAGATCAGTTCGCTGGCTCAGTGGAAGAGGAAGCAGCTCCCAGTGGGAAGGGTGCAAGTTCAATTCCCGTTTGGTTGGTTGATTTACTTAATCAATTATCCCTCGGGGCTCAATTCAACCAGACCTCATTGTGACGAACTTAATATTATCCTGTTGGTAAGCACACTACTGCCATGTGAACGTGGAATTTTCTGCTAGCAGCTCAGGGCTGTGAGCAGAAGATGGACGCCACCTTAATGCCCACTGGTACACTCTCTCACGGACGTGATATCGTAAGCACAACCGTCTGGCCAGCCGATAATTCACAAGTAAAATGTCGTAGCGTTTTATTCCTTCAGTTTCTGCTTCAACTCTACTGCCAATAGTTGCTTAGAGATCACATCTATCAGTATTTGTATGATACACATTCACATTTGAATGTAATTCATCGTGAAATATATATTTTTAAAAGTTTTTCTTACTTTACAGTCATTGCAAAAATTATGAAACCATGAAATGTCAGACTGATGTAAAATTGGCCATGCAACTATGGTTATTCACTTTACAATTTGATTCACCAAACGTTCAATACATCGTGGTTGCCTACACAGATGAAATCTTGAGTAAGCTGATGTACTTGTTCTTGGCTATGTCAGCCTAGTGTAAACTAAAAAAACAAACCTGTGGAGACACAACAGCTACACAGTGTTGTGATGAGGTGTGGCGTGGGCAGCCCTTTCTCAATCTGCCACTTGCAGCTATCTTGAAGATACATCCACACGGCATGCTACATCAATACACGACGCACAGCTTACATTATGCGGAACGTTTCTTGGGGATTCAACAAATAAACAGCGAGAGCTTCGGTGTTTTTCAAGTCTGCTGTTCTGCATGTAATGCTTTTCGTTTTCAAGGGGCATACTACCATCTTCTGGTGAGTAGCAGAGGTTTACTCGAGCGCGCTGCTGGGTGACAATGAATGGCGAATCCGTTGGTTCTGGCACCGGAGAAAATTTATTTCAAAATATTTGTGGCCGCACCACAATAATAAGGACAAAATAGTGAACACATTAATATGCTGCGCATTTTGAAGCTATAAAAGCATGATAATGACTGATGTGATTGTTGTTACTTTTGTGGTAATTGAGCAACACAAAATAGTAGATTTACAACTGGAATCTCACTAGGTTAAATAGTTTCATTGGATTAAAACCATACATCTGAACCCTTTACTATTCGATGTACTGTTGATGTTATAGAAGTTCAAGTGTATTGTTGACCGTCGGGTATGTTTATTTCTGAGATATTTTAGGTGGTTATAGGAAACAGATGTCATTCCATGTACTGTTTTAATTGACAAACAGTCGGGTATAAACACATTTTTTACTAAAAAAGCAATTTTGGATTAAATTGAACGAGTTATTATGTCGGTGCATTGCTACCACAAACGATAATTGTGACATAAAATACACGAGTGGAGATTAAACTATGATTGATTAAATACAGCGATATTGTTACATTGGCATAGTTCGTGACCTGTGATTATTTATGAGTTATCAGCTAGACTGATAATAGCTGCAGCACTGCGGCAGCATTAAGGCTGCTGTGAGTTTAAATCCCAGCTGTAACTCAGCCCCATCATCCTGCTGAATTAAACAGTTACTGCCACTTTATGGGACATTCACAATCATCGTCATATGGACAGCCTGTACAATAGAGCTGTTATCATTATCTCTGGTCCAATTAATACCAGAGGATCGTGAGTGTGTGAGCAGAGTGTGATGATGATAATGATAATAGTAAAACAACCTTACAACCTTTTAAGAAAATAAGAACCCCACATTTCACTTCTTCAGGCATACAAAGTAATGACCCACAAGACATGCAATACTTGAAGATGAATTTTAAAAAGCACACCTCAACACATACAATTTTGTATGAAAAATACACATGAAATATAAAATGTATATACTAAACAATATTACTGATTGACATAATAAAAACACTCTGAACAGCACCATTTCAAATGTTTACACAAAATTACGTGGTATTTGTGGCAACTAACTTGGAATACGGAACAAGTAAAACATTTATAAAAGGACCAACGTATGAATACGCTGTGAAATGTAAATGCTAAAGCATGCAACAAGCACAATAAATACTGTATATCTTTTTGATAAGGAACTTTACAGTCAGTGGACAAATATTGGAAAATACCAGACTTGTGCACTCACGGCTCAGCCGCCTGGGCCAAACCAATGTCCCTTCCGACTCGATTTCATAAATTCTAGGGTCTCCTGTCAGCAAAGAACTGCTCACGATTTGTTCGAGACACTTTGGGTTACTAAGACCAAAAGGTGTTCGCAATTGTCATAATAGAATTGCTCTTTGACAGCTGATCTTTCGAGATTGCCGTGTCAAGCGTTCTGTCTCCTTCGTGACGTTTCACCTCCCACTTTGGAGTTATCATTCGACTTCTGAAGGAGGAGGAACGCTCGACACGACCCATTTCGAAGGAACAGCTCGCGAGAGCAATTCTCATGTCGAAACGTGAAAACCAACATCAATTATCTCATAGAAATGCGGACTGCTGATTGCCCCCTTAATAAACCCAAGTTCTTGATTTTCATCCGGGACACATTTCCTTTAGCATTCTCCCATGAAAGCACCGGATGTGTTGGACACTGACGTAGAGCATCAGCCGTCATCAATGGTCCCTTTAAAACAAAACACATGACGATACACATGCCTGTGCGGTGACACGAGAGTGTCAGGGCATGCGTCATGTAAGGGCGGACGCGAATTGGCATTTCACACTGGAATCAAATGATCTTAGCAGTCATTGTTTGAAATTATGTCTCACCTTCCTGTCTCTTACCACTTCGTTTGGTTAAATCACATGAGCAGAAAGAGGTGCAACAAGTGTGACATTCTGTGATAAAATGCAATTCATGAATTGACAGAAAGCAAGTTTACACAAATGTATGGAAGGAAAGTGGTTTGAGTTCAGGAATTTTAACATCTGCACAAACTCAAACACACTACGTTACCTGATGACGAGTAATTGTGCTTTTGCATATACACTACATGATTTGTGAATAGGGAACAGGCTTCAAAATAAGCCCAACGTTAGTTTGTTGTGACTTTTTAGTACTGCATTCTCAAAATGATTGGACTGCGTCTCACAAGAATACGTGTATGTACTGTGCAAAACAATAACAAAAAGGAACTCCTTATCAAAAACAGTCAAAGCGATGTACAATAAGAATAACTTTCAAAGTAGCGAAATTAAATGCTTGTCATTTCATATAATAATGGATGATTATATGCGTATAGAAGGTTTTATTAATCAGACGTAGTGAGTAATTGGAACTGTCCATACATCTTATTTTAAATATGTTGCATTTAAAGTCAAATATTCAAGTAATGTAAAATAATAGTCCAAGAGAACACTTTGTTTAGCACTTGTTCCATTTGTTACCAGTTAACAAAGCACCAAATATGACATGTAATGCAAACATTGTAAATGAAATAGGGCAGTGTTAAGTGTTCTGTCTGGTAATTGCCATTGTAATTTCTGCATGACATGAAATGTGTACACAGTGAGTGCTAAAGTACAATATTACCACATATCCCCAGTTTTCTTTCCCTGCAAGATTGAAAAGTAATAATAAACACCATGCAAAGGTCAGACGCATGATAATTAGAGTTAAGAATCATTGCTGGCGGTATCTTTGTAATTTGGACTAATTTGAGCAAATGAGTTCAACTCAAACCTTACCAAGCATGTAAAATTGTATTTCTTAGATATTTATGTTGTATTTACATTGTTCCCTGCTTTTCATTTTTTAAAACATAACACTAAAAATACTGCCACAACATATGTTGTCAAGATGCATTTTTAATCGCCTACCATTGTTAAATTCTAACTCTATTCCAAGACACAAATGTAACAAATAAATGCTATCAGAATTTGTTTTATGAGGCATTTGACACCTAACGTGATCCACTACAAATGCAAAAGTATCATGTATATATAAAAAAAAACTGGATACAAAAAATATAAAGGAATGTTTGTATATATGTAGAGCATAGTCAAGATAACTGCCTCTCAGAAGATGGGACAGCTTTAGCAAAGTTAATTTATCCACAGTTACCCAAGACGCTTAATCTTTCAAACTCCAGAGATTGACTTAACAGGACAAGCTGCTGAGCATGTGACACTGCCACGTGTTCCGTGACGGAATGGACTCATAAGTGTGTGCGATAACAAATGTTCAGACTCACCAAATTCTGAGCATGTTTCCAGAGGAAGATTTCGATATTAGTTCCTCTCAGTCCATGGTGCGAGATAGCCATGTCGTAAACCCTACTGCTACTGTGCTCAATCCAAACTCTAACAAAGGTACAATTTTAAAACTAAATTTAAATGAAGTTCATTAGCACCTTGCAGCCCTTGTGTGAAAGACGGTTAGACATTTTAATTGTTATTTTTGTAATGCGAGTGTTATAATATAATGCAATAATATTACCTTTTTTAATAACTTCCATCTTCACTTACTTCACATTTATCATATATTAAATGGCCACTTTTATTGAATGGCTGCAGGCCCAAACATACTGAGTTGAAATTAGATTTTTAAAACAATCTTACCCACACGCCCGAATAAACTCTGCACACCAACTCTGTTTGGGGCTGCATATTTGGGTATGCTCTGCAGCAAATGGTGAAGCGTGGAATATTTGACAAGATGTAACCGCATAGCAAAACAAAATACAACCAAAATCCAAGTGTGGTCGGTTCCTGCAACACTCAGCAACATAGGATTTGTCTTCAAATCTGGGCGAGCACGCCACGAGTTCGTTTTCACTTCAAAAATTGTCTCGAGTCAACGACTACAGTGTGGTAATCTGAGTAACATTGTCCCATAATGTGATAGACAATAGGTGATTGAACATTCCTTTTACCTGGTAAACATGATGTCTGTCGCAGCTGCATAGTATCCACAGCACAGCACTTTCTTTGGCAGAAGAATGTAATGCACGTTCGTATTAGAAAAACATCTGTAAAGCTTTACCTCCAGATATGGTTCAGTTTTTCCCACACTGACTATAACATTTATATATTTTCCAGCATGAGACACAATCTTTCATAAAGCTTGCCTTGCTTCTTCTCTGACGAAAAGCCACTGTGAGAACACAGGAACATATTACATACTTTTATCCACGTTATGAGGACGCTTTTATAATGTGGCTTGGACAGTATATTTTTTTACAAGCAGAAAAACAAACCATCGCTGTACTCATACCGAAAACTAAAGGGTACTTTGCTTTGAAGATATAATGACATCTGCCTACAGCTGTGCCCTGTTAACTCAATCCCTGGCTTGAATTATGGCCTTTCCCTACGGCTCTAGTTCAGCTGATGATGATGAGGCTCAAGGTCCCTTCACGTTCTTTTGAGACATGCCCATGTCCACGTGGCCCCCGTGGTGGAAGCATTGGTGAGGGGCACACTGTCCATCACGGCCAGGAGGGCCCTTAGGTCCTGTCGTCCCAGGGATTCCTGGGTTGCCCTGAGGCCCCATGGAGCCTGGCTCTCCACTCTTGCCATAGCCTGGAGGCCCTGCTGGACCTGAAGTTCAAGGCAGAAATACCGGACGTTAGTTGCCACGAGCTGGCTCAATCGAAAATATTCATCCTGAACATGTGCTTGTTGCTCATTCACCAACAGTACAAGCACAACCATATCTGCTAACACCACCGACAGCAAAATCACAGCCACCATCGCCAGCACTACCAGCATCTTCATCATCATCTAGGAGTACACCAGTCACACCACCACCACAAGGGAATCCGAAATGGAATTATGCCAAAGTGTACCAGTTGAAGGTATAAATTGAAAATCACTATTGTGGGATTAATTGGCAAACACCCACAAGCACAATAATGTTGCATTGTAACGATGTTAATGTATTAAAACCCACAATCATAGCCTTTGCAAATTTTAGTTTTAACGGGAAGATAATAATTTAGTAAATTTGAAAGCATTTCATTAAGGGACTCAGCTTTGTACAGCAATTATTACAACAAGTTACACAACGCAAGTCAAATGAAGGGATATTCGTAAACAATCACGTGAAATTAATTGAGGGTAAAATAAATCAAGATGTTATATCATTAATTAATTCCACTTGTTCCTCACCAGGTGGCCCAGGAGGGCCCACTTCTCCTATGATGCTCTGTCCAGGTGACCCCCTTTCTCCGTTACTACCTGGTTCACCTGTTGGAAATACGATTACGTCATCATTTATTGCTTGCAATCAAATCATGACAACATTTGGTACACAATCCATTCTTACAGCGCAATGATGCCGACAAGGCGTTGTGATTCACAGGCAATAGTCTCTCATCTCATCTCATTGTCTGAAACCGCTTAGTCCTATACAGGGTCACGGTGAAGCCGGAGCCTATCCCAGCAGACACAGGGCGCAAGGCAAGGATATACCGACGATGGGACGCCAGTCCATCGCCGGCAGATTTGGACAGTGATGTCGGCGCACCCAAATACCGCAGGCATCATCAAGCTAATTATCCTGATGCCTCCACCACAGAGGGCAAAACGTCACGCAGGTGAGAGGAGGAATGCTCGACACGGGTAACCCAAAAGAGCAGCTCTTGAGAGAGAGGGATTCTCATCCATGGAGCCGTGACAACTTACACCGACGCCACTTCACTCTGTATCGTAGGTCACCAACACCCGGAGCAACCGATACCTTTGTGTCCTGGGGGCCCTGGCCGCCCCTCTCTGCCAAAGGGACCCTGAGGCCCGGGCATGCCCGCAGGTCCTGGTCGGCCAGGGATGCCGTCCTTGCCAGCAGGACCCGGCGGGCCCGGTCTCCCCGGAGAAGGAGCCACAACGGGCGGCGAGGGAATGCGAGCCAGCAGCTGGTTTAACCGGCCTGAATGGAGAGGTGTATGGAGATTTGATCAGTCAGTTTTTATTTTATTTTATAAGCTGCAAGGAACAGTTGAGCTATGGAGCTCTCTTTTAATAGTTGGCCAGCAGGGAGGGGTAAGCAGGTTACAACATCTCAGGGCACCGGGAGCAAATTCATCTCATCTCATTATCTGAAACCGCTTAATCCTATATAGGGTCACGGTGAGCCGGAGCCTATCCCGGAAACACAGGGCGTAAGGCAGGAATACACCCGACGACGGGACGCCGGTCCATCGCCAGGCATTGCGGGACAATTTTTAGTCTGCGAGCCAATCAACCTATCCAGGAGCATGCTTTTGGACTGTGGGAGGAAACCGGAGTACCCGGCGAAAACCCACGCGGACACGGGGAGAGCATGCAAACTCCACACAGAAAGGCACCCGAGCCGAGAGACTCGAACCCGGGACCTTCTTGCTGTGAGGCGTCAGCGCTAACCACTGCGCCACCGCGCCGCCCAAATTAGTCAGGACAATTAGTCTAGACAGCCTGCCTTGAGATTGTTGCAGATAACTCGAGTACCCAGTCATGGGGAGAACATGCAAACTCTACAGAGAAATGTACCCTCGCTGGGAATCGAACCCGGAACTTCTTGCGATGAGGCAGGAGCACTACCCACTGCACCACGGTGCCGTCCCTGATTTCCAGGTCTGGATTGCAAGTGGACAAGAGACCGTTGTAAAATGGTCTCCACGCCTCTGTATCTGCTTCCCATCGTTGACTTGCATTGTTATTAGCAAAGGTTGAACATCGCCACACGTTTAAAATAGGTACGAGTTAAGTGTTTGTGTGTGTGCTTTTATTTTGACTTGCACAGACAGCATCATGGTGACATCCCGAGGCGGTATCAATGTTGAACTTGACGGCAAGGGTATGCTGTTACGTCAACACAACAAACGTCACTGATGAGTTGTAAGTTGAGCTCCTATCTCTTAGGTACTTGCTACATAGGCGGGATCCAGAGCGAACAAGGGGCGTAGGGAGGAAGGCAGCACGGGTGGGGAGGTGATCTGGTGGAAAATCAGCCTAGAGACTTGCTCTCGATCATGTTTTTGTCACGTTTATCAGTTTTACAACTGTCAATTTGATATTTTAAATAAAATGCTGCAAGTGAACTAACATCAATATTTAAACACACAACTGGTGGACTTGTAAAATATCACAGCAACGAATTTGTGCATGTTCAAATAATTGTCCTTAAAGTTTTATGCAGTGAATATTTATAGAAGGTAGAAGTTTTGTATAATTTAATCAACAGGATCTCCAACATTTATGAAATCGTTGGGAATACAAACTTCTCATGATGCCTGATGCGCCCGATGCATTCCCCATGATTTCATTTAAATGGGACATCCGGTATATATACCTAACTAGACTTTTAATGGGTGTCATTTATATTCTCATGAGAAAACCACTGCATAGAAAATTAATGTCAATGAAAATGTTAAAATATATTATTCCGTATAATAACAGTAACATCAGGTCTCATGAGGGTCACAGTGTCTATAACCGCAGGGCAGAAAATCCTACCGTCAAGCTGTCTTGCAATTTCGTCCACAATAAATCTCTTTATTTCATCAAACGATGGCGCTTCACCCTGGCAAAGAATCATAGGTGAGGAGAGTGAGAGGGGGGCCACCGATAATGAGCATGTCAATCACACTGGCACGATAGAGACTCCATGAATAATTTGTATCCATTCACAGGTAATGAATAATTTACAAGTTCGTCTATTTTTATACCAGACTATAATCACATCAGTAACTTTCCATATGAAACAATGTACAATTTCTGGATTATTTTGTACGCTTATTAGTGATTGTATAATCTTTTAGGCGTAAGCTAGAGATTGCATTTTTGCATGACTTGTAATTTGGATGACTCAAGTGATCAAAAGGTATAGGAGAAGTTTCGAAAGTTGAAATATCTCGTGACAAACCAGAATGCTAGAGATAAAAAAAAGATAGCGAATATATCTTGCGCGAATTTCTCTCTATGGCCATTCTTTTTGGACAGCCGTGTATCGAGTGTTCCTTCTCTCTCCTTCACGACATTTCACCTCCCATATTCGAGGCATCATGAGGGGAGGCGAAATGTCACAAAGGAGAGAGAAATTACACTCGACACGGACATCCTGAAGAACAATTTATAGAAATTCTCATACATCAAGCCGTCACAACCTACATCTAATGCTGTAACGTTTACTCTCGGCAAAGTTTTCCAAAACAATGTCAGGCAACCCGTGAGCCTCAGAGCATCAGAGTGGTGGTGGCTTGAGAAGGCCTTCACCCAGTAATAATAATAATTTATTAGGTTTAAAAACCTCCGTATCAGAGCACACTCAAGGCACTGTCCATTGAGAGCAAGACAAAAATCGGTTGAAACATAGTGACACATCGGTATTAATTTAAAATAATAAAAATGTAAACGCAACAGATATTTTTTTAAAAAGTCTTTAAAAGAGAATTAAACACGTTGAGAGCATCATCACCAGACTTGGATTGAGCAAGCTGGTTACTCATGATGAAATGTTAAAAAATATACATTTAGCACGCATGGTGCAAAGTGACGCCACAGACTGGAGGAGTATCAGTGGCACGTTGGGATATTCTATCAGAGCAAGGAACACGACTAAAGCACCTGTGGTCCAGGACTGCCTGGTGCCCCTGTGGCCCCTGATGGACCTGGGGATCCTCTTTCTCCTGGAAGTCCCCTCGGTCCACTCATGCCCTCAAAACCCTTCCAACCAGAATTCCCCGGTGGTCCAGGCAATCCTCTTTCTCCAGCTGATCCTTTTACACCCTGTATGCCTTGATCACCCTGCATTATTCAAATACACACATACGCAAGTGAGTGCAACCACGTGTGCACTTTTACAACAGACACCCCAGAAATAATGGGACAAAACGCACCTGTCCACTGCAATTTCATGATTGTAAGGTGACATGGATCTGTAAATGGTAACAGGGAAGAGCCTCGCCCTGCATTGTCTTGTTAGTCGAGAAGACTCCACTGGAGCGAGCTCTAAAAGGCGTTGTGGATAAGATTTTCGCCTTTGGCTAAATATCTTAGAATAAGTACCCATGTTTTACTCCATCAGAGTTGACCTGCCAAATTACCAAATATAGTATGTCAAGCAACTATGTCTACCAAGCATATATATACTGCTCGGTATACAGAGTTTAACAACCTTGCCCCATTGTTGAAAATTGAGCACAGGGGTATTTAGAGAGGGGGGCCTCTGTATTGGACTAAGCATTGCACCACGGAGACAGCATGCCCGCCGCACATGTAATGCGACACTATACAGGTAGATTTGCTGGACTCTGTGTATATCATTCACCCAGGGCTGTAAGGCAATGTATAAAAGGCACCATAGCGATGGACTCTTTTACGTGGATGATTTCTCTATCTGTTCATCATGTGTGTGTTTTTTCAATGGGCATTATGGTTCTTTGCCACTGCAGAGTACTCAACAAGTGTATGGCCGAATGTTCCAAGTGAACGCATTAGTAGAGGAAATGAATATATGATTGTGAAAAACAACGTGAGCATCTGTTTGGATGTGGAATTAATGGAATGCTGAGAAACAGGTTATGTATCCTCCTCCTCCCCCCCCCCCTGGCAGATGTGTGCGATGCAGCGTTTCTTAACATACGTAAAGCATACCAACAACTCGTGGATTGTGTGAATCGGATAATACTTACCGGGTCACCTTTAGATCCTTTCTCACCAGCCTTTCCTGGTAAACCCTAACCAAAAACATACAGGAATACGCTTAAAATAAAGTTGCATTACTTTCCATAGAAATTTCCCCAAAAAAAAGAATCACATCTATATTACACTAGAAGCTTGGAAAACAATGTTCCTAATAGAACAAACATTTCTAATAAATCAAACGCAGATCATTTGTTGCGTTTATGATTAGAATTGAAATCATGACCACGTTTGTTTTTTTGTGCCAGCCTTCCATTGTCGCACAGATGACAATCATCTGCAGCAGTTTCACAACAGGAACGTACCTGCTGTACGGCTTCACCAATTAGGTATAATTTGTGGGTCATTTTCAAATTATTGCTATTTTCTTACCGTTCCACTGACATACATGGCTTACAATTATAAACACTGAGGTGGTTATAATATTATCGCTAACAGGGACGTTTTTAAAAAAAAAAAATTACATTGACAACGGCCCGGCGATGGACTGGCGTCCCCGTCGTCGGGTGTATTCCTGCCTTACGCCCTGTGTTTCCGGGATAGGCTCCGGCTCACCGTGACCCTATATAGGCTTAAGCGGTTTCAGATAATGAGATGAGATGAGACATTGACAACGCAATTATATGCAATACCTCTTGTGAAATTATTTGGGTAAATATAGGTACCATTTCATACAGGGACAGCTATTCGTATGTATTACGATTGGTTTTACTAGTTGTAGCCCCATTTGGAAATTGGGCTGAAATTGACCAATTATTCCAGGTAATGTGTTAAAATTATTTCGAAAGACCTTTCTGCAGTCGATCTACACTCTGCAAAAGAAATGTTTTCACAATGGAAGGAATTGAAATATATAGTCTATAATAGTGCGGCGCTGTGTAAAATCCACTGGCCATGATATTATTCAGCAGTTTCAACAGAAGAATGGGCTATGGTCATGATCACAATTTTGAAGAGGTATTGAAGATTTGTTATTGGAGACTGTTCGTTACTATGACACTGACTCAATGTCCGTTCAGACAGACACAGGACACAAGGCAGCGCTATACACTGTGCCATTGTGCCACCCTGTTGCTTGAGTAAAGAAACAATGTAATAAGTAAACGAGCACTACTGTTTTTACGTTTCAAAATCAACGTAAAAATACTCGATGTTCAAACGAAGTGGACACATTAATTGATCTTACGTCTTTTCCTGTTTGGCCATCAAAGCCAGCAGGACCCTGTAAAAAAGAGACACCACGGTATAATTAGCAAATACGTTTGGTTAAAATTAACAATGGTGACAAGGTGTGTATTAATTAACTGAATGTGTTCTTCAGAGTAAGTTTACTGTAATTGCGCACAAGTCACAGGGATTTTCCTCTCTGTGCAAACGGAGAATGAGGTGTCATCAGTCACTCACAGGTTCTCCAGGTCTTCCTCGGGGACCCGGGAAGCCAATGTCACCCGCCGACCCCTTTTCACCTTTCCCACCCTGCATTGACGAAATGAAAAAATAAAACTGAGAACCCTAGACAAAGCCAGAGAATCTTCCACGCTGTTATCGTATGCATAGGGTACACGATGTGTGTCTGCGTGTGTAGAAGAGTGACGATGTACAGGCGCATTAAAAACAAACGTTCTCGTTGTATTTGTAACCATTTTTAAAGTACTTCACTTACAGTAATTAATCCGGTGTCACGGAATATGTCACACTGGAGAGATTGTTACCAGTCTGTACAGGAATAATCCACACATGGATGACCAATTGATGGCAGAAACCATGGCTGCTGTGGATGGCATCACTGCACAAACACTCTTCGCTAACGGGAATAAATAAATAAATAAATGTGTATCTACAAATGGCATTGAATGCACAGGCTTCTCGTATAAAAATGTTTTCACGTGAATAAAATCTCCTATCCTTCATTGATGTTGTGATATCAGAAGCAGTGCTCTGAATGAAATAGTTCACACAAATATAGACAATTCAAACGAGATAGTCTTTTTTGATTACCCTGTACAAACAAAATAATACATTCATTATGCACAACCGACTGATTCCTGTTGCGGAGATACTCTTCGCTGTGCTGTAACTGATGCCAGAAGCACAATTTGGAGAGGTGTTGTAAGAGTACATGGTCCTGCACTTACAGGTTCCCCTGATAGGCCGGGTGGCCCACTGCTTCCAGATGGACCAACAGGACCCTGCGTGCGACGAGATCGCAAAACACAGTGAATGAAACATTTGCCAGCGTGTTGAGCACCATTGCTTCGAACACTATTACAATCAGGCCACGGAAAAGATAAACTGGTGCCACCTGAGATGACAGGATTTCAGAGGTAGCCTCAAACATCACAGCATGGTGAGATCTTCATCCATTTCTAAATCGGTACATTATACAGTTTTTTTTTATACTGTATACGGTAAAACATTTTTAGAATCTTTTCAATCAAGTTGATTTATAGTAGTATTCTATTGGTATTTAAAAACCACCCTCTTTCCCACCCCTTAGTTTCGTTAATTCACGTGGGTACTCAAAGTTGAAATATCTCCTGAGCCCAAGGACTATATATATCAGTATAAATACATAAATCTGAATGAATAATGTAATGTAATGAAATATATGAACAGTAGGCAGTAAAATTGTCCTCAAACCGTTAGAATATATGTTTTCATTGCTGATGCCAGACTATTATTTCTTCATCAGTATATAACAATGAAATAAGAAAGTGTTTCTAAAAAATATATAGAGTTTCTGCCAGTATTGAAATCGGCATTGACTGGCCATAAGCTAAGGAAGCGGTTGATGAAACTTATGTTAACCCATCAGACCAAGTTATTGTAGTGAACTAGACAACTGCGGTTTAAATTCCAACGACTGATTATCAATTACCCAGCTTGTTATTCCCCCTTTTTCAATTGTCTCATGGATTACGATTTCCTATTATGCTATGCACTGCACAAATGCCTTGCATATTGTAAGACACACACAAAATATATATCACACACTGCAGTCATCCAATTTACCATGTTCAATCAGAAAATAACAATGATTAAATACTATACCAGTGATGTAAATATGCTCCAAAATCGTGTCATGACAAGGAAAAATAACATCCTCCTTCAAGCAAGGCTCAGAGTCTGTGGAGCCTCTCTCACATCATGACAGATAATGACGAGCAGAAGATGAGACCAGAGAACTACGTATGGAGTCATTTCAAGAGGCGTTTCTAACACAACACTGGTGCTCCTTCACGCTGCCTTCACTTGTCAATCATCCAATATATTTATAGATTTTTATCACTCAGGGCTGAAATATGTCAAATTGATTCAATGTGATACGGTTCTTTGAGCAGTAATTGGTAACCAGGGTGAGAATATCTCCAATCTCACACTTTGCAAACCTGCTTTAAGCACTGGTGGCTGAAACCAGGATTTACACCTAGGTATGTGGTAGCACTCTCTCCCAGCACTGACGCGTGGGTATTGGGCACCTGTGTTACTTGGCCTTCTGCAAAACGTGTAAGATTTGAATTGTATTGATTACCGTCTCCCCTCTTGTGCCTGAAGGTCCCTGTGGTCCAGGGGGCCCCGGTCGCCCCTGCAATGAAACGAACACAACATGAATCAATATCAATGGTTTATCCATAAAATGATATACGAGACACATTATACACCTGCTGTCTACACCGCTGACATTTTGTAAATCTACAAAATTGTTTGGATTTCGAAAAAAGTCAAATGGAAAACATATTAGTGACATTTTTTTGTCAAAGGGATATCCATCTTGTGAAAGGGTGGTAGTTTTAAGCTCCTACTGTAATTGAAAAGGAACAATTTGTTTAGAATCTAATTACTTCGTACATTTATTTACTATTTCCCCCATGGCGTTAGAGTTATCGTACTCTTGCCATTGCGTGTTTCCCCATCAATCTGAAGTTGAGTCATTTCTGCAAATATTTGGTTCACTTCTTCATCTCCACGGCTTGTTATTGTAGCATATATTTGATTGTTCTTCTTACAATGATAGAATAACCTTTAATGTTTCGTGTGGAACTCTATTTTATGTACTCTTAAAAGCTTGGAATTACATTGAGAGACAGAAAGAATAACACAGGATCACAATACAAACGTAATGAATAATGGCATGTTCATCGTTTTAGAAAAACAAGTGGGCTTGGGGCATATTGCTATAAGAGTTGATGGCAGAGAGTTGGGACTGATGATGGAGTAGCAGTTGAACCAGGGAACAATGACCACCTTGGAAATGGATTAATGAGTATAGACCAAAGGCAGGATGCATAAGGGTGGTTGCATCGTGGAACTATGAAAGATGGAAATTAACTGAGGTCTTCATCCAGCAGAGGATGGAGCACAGGTGATGAATAGTTATACGGTTGGGGTCAGTGGTAGCATCTATCTGATGACATTTAACATGCACAGGTCTTTCTTCAAAACGTGATACGTGACCAGAAATTGTAACCAGGCTTGAGCATAATTATCTTTTCAAAAAAGGAAAATACTTTAAATATCAACCAAATTGCAGCAAATTGCTTGGATGTTGGTAGCGATAGAATTGATCTTAAGAAGACCTCGTTAATACACAGTTGATACAGTAAATGGAATCTGTCATTCTGCAGTCACTCCCCAGTGAATGGGAACCAATATTGTTCACATGTTTTGAAAGATGGTTACATTAATGTTTTAAAGCAGAAGGCATTTAAATCACTTACAAGTGCACGCAGCTGTGCAGTGCAGTAAAATGGTTTAGAGAATCGATTTTGTCAGAACACGGCGAGATCTTGAATGGTTTATTATCAAAGCATGGTGCCCCCTCGCTTATGATTTTGAGTGTACTTTATTGTTCAAAGTGTTTTTTTTTATATGATTATATAGAGAGGGTGGCACTGTTGGTCCAGTGGGTAGCGCAGTTGCCTCACAGCAAGAAGAAACCGGGTTCGAACCTCGGCACTGGTGCCTTTCTGTGTGGAGTTTGCATGTTCTCTCCCCGTGTCTGCGTGGGTTTTGCCAGGCACTCCGGTTTCCTCCCACAGTCCATAAAAAGCTGCTGCATAGGTTAACTGGCTTGCAGACTAAATTGCCCGCAGTGCCCCAGTGATGGACTGGCGCCCCATCGTGGATATATCCCTGCCTTGTGCCCTGTGTCTGCTGGGATAGGCTCCGGCTACCCGTGACCCTGTATAGGACTAAGCGGTTTCGGACAATGAGATGAGAGATGAGATTTGTGTAACACTTATGGTCTAAAATATATAAAGATAAAGAATGTATTGATGTAGGTTTTCATGGCTCGATGGAAAATAATTGCTTTAAAGAGCTGATTTTTTTGGGGATAACCATGTCAGTATAGAGAGGAGAAATGCTTGAAATGGCTGACCCAAAACAGCAGCTCTTAAGATAATTTCTCAAACAAAATAATTATCTAATCTTGTCCTTCGTTGTGGATGAATTCAAGAGTGTGTTAAACCACACTTTTTTGACGGGCTATGTCCTAGTTGTACTTTTATTTGCTGTACTAAGAGACATTTGTTGAATAACACATCACGCAAAAGACATCCAAACCCGTGAAATCTCGGAAACACACGCAGACTTTGAGCAAGGAGAGTGGTTGGGTGGGTGGCCATCCCGCATGCTAAGTTGTCTCGGTGCTTTTGCTGTTCTGTGATAGGCAGTAGAGGGCAGTGCAGGGAAATTATTGTGGACACATTTGCTCCCACATTTCTGCTGCCCAAATTCGCCAATATGCGCTGACCAACGTGGTGAAATATGTGTAATTGATGAGAAAAAATGGTCTCCACATGTCACTATTATCTGTGCCCCCATCATCCTGTATCGGGGTGGGGGGGCACAGAGCCTATCCTGGCAGACACAGGATGTAAATGAAGTATATTGCCAGGCTGGTTGGATTGAATACTAGTTTATCGCAAGGCACTGAGGATAGTTTAGTCAGTAGAATAATCAACCCATTTAATTAACTAATTAACCTATGCTGCTGCTCTTGCAGGAGCAATGCCTTTGGACAGCGGGGGGGAAACAGAGTACCTGGTTGTACATGTACAATACCTTGTCTGCTTAATAAAATATTACTATAATCTTTCAAGAGACTGATTATGTATTGAAACAATGATATATGTGTATATACACATGTGCTCCCTGTCACTTTAATGCATATTTGGTCTAAAAATTCACGGTAATGCAGTTTTGTGAACGCAGTCATGAGTGACGCTGTTCAACTCACATCAGTTCCCGGAGGACCTTCCCGACCAGTGATGCCTCTTACTCCAGGAGGTCCCTGTGTGAACAATACATCATTATTTTACCATCAACTACGATGAACATTGTCGACAAATAGAAAAATTGACCTCCACAAATCGACGTAAAAATCGAATAACTTACAATGTATCGATGCAGGTTTTCACAGCTTGATGTATGTGAATTGCTCTTAAGACCCACTCTTCAAGGTTCTCATCAGGAAAAACTTTGATATTATGCCATATTATTGTCATCGCTTCTGGTGACGTCATGTTTTCGGTGCAATACAGAAGGACACATTATTTGGATCACCTGAAAGTTTGCACTTAGGTCGAATTTTCAGATTTTCCTGGGTTAAAATAAAAAACTGAGCATGTAGCTATGCCGCTAGATTATATTGGCCGTCCCTGCCCATGAGCAGTTAGATGTTCTTAATCCTTCGTGGTGTGTCGCCTCCCACACTGGAGGTGTTTCACCTCCTGCACCGGACACTGGAGGTGCGAGAGGTGAAACGTGGCAGGGGAAATGTCACAAAGAAGAGTGAAGGGGAGGCGAGACGTCGCAAAGGAGATGGAACCCTTCACATGGCTATCCCTAAAGAACAGCCATGGAAGGTAATTCTCGTTTATATTGTAGTTCAATTCAATGTTTGTGCAAATGTGAATATGGCCCTTTGTCCAATAAGCCTCACGTGATTCGTAACACCTGACTAATCTAATATAATTAATGAAGCTTTCAATACCTCTGTGATTGTTATCATCCCCCCAACCCCCCTAGACCCCCCCCCAACCCCCCATTGGATTCTAGCACGGGCGAGCGCGTGATTGATGACATCATAGTCTCCCCATATAGTGAGATCGAAACGGCTTCTCTTTATTCTCGAGCGAACGCGTCTCGAGTTTGTGCGGGTTTGCGTGATGATGCTGATTGAAATGATCAGCGAAACGTCGTATTTCTATTATAAATGCTGTGAGTTTGCTCTCCAACACACCGGTGTGATGAGATAGTGATGAATTGGCATGTCTTCTTTACGCTGACACACTTTGTTTATTGGCCATTGTCGGGTGGCTGAGGGTTTACGACAAACTTTTTAAAATGACCTATCCCCAAAAATGGAATTCGTGAATCCTCTAGTTTGGATTCAAGATAAACGTTTCACATTCATTATATATCCATTATTCACACAATGCAACGCCAGTTTTAGTCTTACTGTTTAGATCAGTTGGACACATGTGGGCACATTTTCTTAAATAACCCAAAGTGATCATACGGACCATGTGTGGGTTTCCTACACAGCTCTCATACTCCTATACCATCCACATTTTCTACATTTAATTCATTCCACGCACGATGTTAGTGTCCGTTGTGATCTGAAATTGATGCGGGGAGAGTTGAGTTCTTGCTCTAATGTAGCAGTGGCAAGACCCTCATGTTAGTCACATGCCCCTTAAAAGCACGGCGTTAGCCTTAAAGAGAAGTTCATTAACAGCACTTAACCACATGACCTATAGTGCACAGTTAAGCAAGAGATCTCTGTCCATGTGTATCTCTGAAGAAGTAAAGGTCAATAAAAGCTGCATAATTCGCGCACGTGAGAGTTTAAGTGTGGAGTCATCCAATTTCATTCCATAATTCATCGAACGCATGAAGGTCACGTGTTAGAAAATTCCCTGGTGCTCTCTACAGAAAACGAACCCTGTTGTGAACTTAAAAACGGCTGAAAAATGTAGTGTCAGGTCTAAGGACTCATAAAATGCCATCATCTTCATCACTTACCATTGGCCCTGGCATTCCAGGTTCACCCTTGTGGCCCTTGTAACCCTGTTGAAGAGGTGGAGCAATGAGTCAGTGATCCCGCCAGGCATGGGACCGTAATTGCATTGAATTTTTTGTTTGGGCTTTGGAGCAAGGCACGGTGAAACATTATGACGTCTACGTGTATTGGCTACATAACACCGAGGACCCTTAATAGGTGACGTTATATGAATGCATTGCACAACACACACACACATATGAAGATACAATTTACTTATATGTAGTGGGCCTATAGATTAATGCCCTGCTCTATTATCAGCTTTGAGTTAACGTCAGATTTTAGGTTCAGATTCCAAAGGGAAACAATAGGTTGACTCAAGTAAAACTGAGTACTGTAGGTAGTGATTAATATTAGCATCAGAGAGACATAGGTGGTAATTGCTGATGGTAGCCACACCAGCAACATTTGTACTATGTTGACCTTACAGCCCGTTCACTAACTACACTTGCCCTGACATTGCTTAATGACAAGCATATGATCGTTGCTTGCATACACGTAGCCATGCACCCATCCACGCGGCCATCACACTCTTCCGTTGCCTTATTTACAGCATATGGTGACACTCGTTGTGGTGAAATTTCCAGACGGTAGTGGAAATCAAACAGTTGCATACACGTGTAATGGCTGAGTAGCAAGATCACTCGCAGGCTCAGACATTCAAGCCTGCAATGCAATCTGCGTGGATGAAATACAGGTTTCCACACAGCTATAGTAACTCAGTTAACGAAGCTTTACAACGGGGAGGGAAACACTGCAGATCTGTTGCTGCAATGGGAGGTTTTGCTTTGAGGCATGCCAGCGATAGGCCTGAGAGACACTTGGGAGCAGGCATTTGATCCGTGAGCATAATGAGCCACAGGCCGTGACAGTGACTCCACGGCGTAAAGCACGACATGGAGGAAACACAGGGCTCCCCATTTTTGTGCGTGGCTCTTTAAAGAAGCGTGCTCAATTCTGTGGGGGAAAAGGTTGCTCTGTCAGGGCCTCGGCCATCACTATCACGGTGCAAAGTCGAAAGCTTGGTGACACTGCTTTTGTTTCCGGTTGCTTATTTTTCTGCCCTAGTTGTGAAACGCGGACGAATATTTGGTTGGTGTTGGTGACGTTGGAGACATGATTTCCCTACCGGATATCCTTTGATGCCATCTTTTCCAGGAGCACCTGGGGCACCGGCAGGCCCCTGCAATAAAAATAATAAGACATGATTACTATTGTGCACATTTCTACGAGTACAGGTTGGCTCTCCGAGTGCGTGGCTGCTTCACACTTTCACATTCTAGGGTACTGCGTTGGTATTGAATAGGGCCCCTGATTGAATATGGAGTGTCCATAGACATAGCGTGTGAAGAAATTGCTTAATAAGTCTCATTTTACTAATGAGACCCAGAAGATGAGAGCCACTCCAGTTTTCTTGATTTAATCAATGCTGCTAGATTGAAATTCGTGTCGACGGACCAAGCTGATATTTATAAGTCGAGCAATAAGCCAAAGTCTTTATATTTGCATGCAAAGACAAACATTCCCCTGTGTAGCTGCAACAGACTAGGGTCAAGTGCCGCTAGTGAGCACCAACGAAGGGTGACAAAGCACACAAGGGGGTGGGTGACCAACACCACTGCACTTGGTCCTCATTTGAGGCTGGGTCGGCCTTGCGGAGAACCTCGGACCCGTTCAGGAAATCGTCACTGATGTTTGCCGAGAGTGGGATTCGAAATTGAGTAAACAAAAGTAATAATTCTGAGCGTGGCGCGATAACTGCAGTGCCACCTACCTGGAGACACAAAGAGATTTCATTGAAACCATACCTTCTCTCCCGGAGGACCTTTTCTGCCATCAGCACCCTCTAGTCCAGGGGGACCCTGTATGAACATTAAGCATCATAGGCACATTAGGGCCATAAAGGAATACATGTTCATATGTTCACGTGTACATGAAGGTAAAAAAAAAACCCAATACATTCACTGACCTGAGCGCCTGGCAGTCCTGGGGCTCCTCTAGCTCCTGGAAAACCATCTTTACCCTGAAAACAGCAACGTAACCACGCATCACTTCAGTGCGGCTCGCGGAAGCTTTTCCACGTTGCACTCTGTGCTGTGCTCATCGCCACGTCCGATGTTTGTGCTCCACACGTCTGGAGCTCCTGAAAAGATCTCCTGCAGTAGCTCTCAGCGCGTGAGGCAAACCGTCGGACAGAAGTGTCAAACAACACGCAGCAAAACCCACAAAGAACACACTGGCTCAGAGAGTGCTACGGTATAACCATGACAACCGATATAAGGCTCACACGAGCCGGAGCTGTCAGACACTGGTGCCAACTATTTCTCACACTTTGTGGTTCCTCAGTTAGGGACGATTATTGTTGCTGGTTTGACTGGCAGGTATCCACGATGACCCAGGTGGCCGGTTGCCTCAGCATGGTGGGGCTATTGGAACAGAATTATACAGCCGGATTCCCATCATGACGCCAATCTCCTTCATCTGAAGGGTCTTTGGATTGTTCCACAGCTTTGTGCAGCGCTTTGTGACCCTCGGGTGAAAATCGCTCTGGAAGTCCAAATATCATAATTATTTCTCTGGAACATTTCTCCAGACCCATTCACCAGGGGAGATCCTAGCAAGAGTGCTGGACTCCAGGCCTGTTCACTGGCCATTTAAACCGGCAGCAACAACACGTGCATGCA